>JASCQY010130335.1:0-10772 GCA_030264315.1 Sardinella tawilis
GCAAAAGTTATTAATAATGAGCATAAGGGGCATTGGTAGTGCAAAAGTTATTAATAATGAGCATAAGGGGCATTGGTAGAGTAAAAGTTATGTGACTATTTCATTCAAGCATTCAAGGTTTGGCTAAAGACGGCATTATTGGCATGTCCTGTGGCATGTATACTTCATTCATTCCTTCATAATCATGAATTCAGGCAAACGTAATGTTTAAAATCTATCCAAAAGATTGGATCCTTACACTACATGCAACCACGGATTGTGTTATTAGATGACAAGCAACTAGATGGGCAATGATGAAATCTTGTTTAGTTGCATTTTTTTTCCCCATACCAAGAGATTTCTTTTCACAGATCATGTAATTTCAACAGACACATATGACCAAACGTCAATGCAAAAGTGCAAAAACACACACACACACACACACAGAGAAACATTTATTCCTTGTCAGTTAGCCAGCACAAACAAACCATCAAATAACACAGCAAGAGACACATGGCTCAGTACTTCCAAGGTCAGTGAGGCTATATTGTCTGTATTGTTTTATTAATAAAAAGGGATAAAACTTCTTTTTCGCTGTGTATTATTGTGTATTGTATAGCCTGAGATTGAGGACATTGTCTTTTTTTTTTCAATTCATTTGAGAAAAAAAAATAGCGTGGTATAGGCTACATATAATTGAGGTTTGTGTATGTTTTCATGTATAATCTGTCACCTCCTTTTTTAATTATTTAATGAAGTGTAAACGCGTATTATTCACCATCACAGCCTATTCAAAGCGAGGGTGCTGTTCGTTACGCGTCGGGTGTGTGTGTGTGTGTCGCTAGTCACAGCTAGACCGATTAGTCGTCGCGTCAAATCAGATTTAGCTCGAGTCGAGTCGACACAGACTGAAAACACACAACAGTGTCATGCAGACGGCGCGGGAGAATGAGAGCTGGGAGATACACACGCGGCAAGTCTGGCAAGTTTGGCTTGATCCCCCACTCGCTCGTTGGCTCGTTCGTTTGTTCGTTCGCTCGCTCACTCGCTAGCTAGCTCACACGCACGCACACGCCTCCCTCTGCTCTCGAATGAAGTCCTTCTATCCTGACCGCGCCCACAAATCCACACCCACCCACTCACAGACACAGACATGAACACAGACAGACACACACACACACAAACACACACACACACACACACACATGGAGTAGCTAAGCTTAGGTCCCCGGCTGTGCACAGCAGGGACTATACTAGCATGGCCATCTGTGTGAGATAGACAGCAAGCAGAGATTCCACCCCGGTAATACATGCAGACTTTAGGGGGTTAAAACACACACACACACACACACACACACACACACACACGCACACATACACACACATAGACGGCGGAGATTCCAGCCCGATAATACGCACAGACTTTAGAGGTTAACCAGGCTGCATAAGACTGTAAACATGTCAACAGAAACCATATGCGCTGCCAACTTAGCGGGACGTCGCTATCTGCGGCCCATGCTGAAGAGGGATGGCTAGCATTTAATAGCTAAGGGATTGATGGCTAGCTTTGGATGGCTAAGTGGATTGATGGCTAACATTGGATGGCTAAGGGGATTGATGGCTAACATTGGATGGCTAAGGGGATTGATGGCTAGCATTGGATGGCTAAGGGGACTGATGGCTAGCATTGGATGGCTAAGGGGATTGATGGCTAGCATTGGATGGCTAATGGAGTGAAGGGTAGGAGTGGATGGATATGGGACTGATTGTTAGCATTAGATCGCTGAGGTAGTGAGGTAATGATTGCTAGTCTGTAGAGCAGGATGACCAGACAAGCTTTATTTCCAGGAAGAACCCCCGATGGATGAATTACGAAGATCAGACCTTGCTGATGTTCATTTTAGAAGCTGCTTTATTGGCTGTTAGTTCCAATGATGCTGTGTGCTTTAGGAGTTTGGATTTTTACCTCCTAATCAAAGTATAAATACCTCATGAAGGGAAACTCGTGTCAGTTGACTATGTGTAACAAGAATATGTGTAAAAAGCATACAGATAAATAAAAGCCTAAATTAGGTGCTAAATGAATGAGCCAGGTCAATTTGACCCGTACAGTCCAAAAGGGTACAAAATCTCAACAAAACGCATGAGACGTGGCTAAAGGAGAAAGCAGAGGGAGGAAAGGAATGGAAAATGAGGGAGAGAACATAATGCATAAACATGGGTACAAAGTGGAAGGAAGAAAAGAAGAATAGAGAATGAGGGAGAGAAAGGGAAGAAATAGCAGGTCTGTTCAGACGAGCTGTAGGAATCCTCAAAGCCAATGATGTCACAATGGATGGTGTGAATGAAGAGGAGGAAGAGGATAAGGTTATAGAGGATAAAATATTGGTTCTGGAGATGCCAGTGGATATAGTCTAGCATAAGCGACTTGATTTTATATTGGATTTTCTACCTCAGATATCAGATATTATAGTGAATATTCAATCTAGCTACTGTTACGATATTAAATATTGGGTATTCAACCAAGGCACTGTTTTTAAATCATATACTGGATATTTGACCATTGTTGGAGATACCGATGATGATGATGATGACAATGACGATGATGATGGTCGTGAATGCAGATGAAGATAGTGTTGTTTATTTTATTCAAGGGCCGAGATCAGGCACTGGCGGGCGGCGGGAAAATAAATGTTAAAATCATGGAAGCTAAAAACATGTTGATTGCTTCTTCAGGTTCATATGATTGAACATGAATAAAAGCTGACTAATATACAGTATATATATAATTTTCCTTTGGCAACTTTATTTATTTATTTTACATTAATTTGTGACAATTATGAGTAATGGGTTGCAAAAACGAATATAAAAAAAATAAAAATTGGGCATCTTGCTTGACTGTGTCTTCAGATTCAGTAAGCTGTGAATAAAAAACCAGCACAGATATTTAAGTTTTCTGTGGCTCTTTGGTCATGGCATCATTTGTTACGCTTATGATAATCTAACTAGTAGTTTACTGTGGCATGTTTTTACCCTAGTGCTATGTGTGCTTATGGGCGTTTGGTGGTATGAGCTTATTCTTCTATAGCCATTCATTGTCATTCTTCAGTCTTCACGAACAAGAATGGCTCTGGTAGAGAGTGACACACCCATAACACAAGAGACGACCTTTATATAAACTCTTATTAAACCAAAGGCCCTTTTATTCGTTAGAAAATTATTATTTCACCAAGAATCACGTCCATTCACTCCGCTCGCCCGTACTACCCGTCCGCCGCCCGCCTGCTCGATTCATTAGGCTAACCACTGGTGGACTCTCTTAATTGGTCACGTCAGTGCGTGTGAAAAACAGGGGTCCATTGTTAGCGCACCTCCACTCCCCTACTTAAGACGCTGGTGACGAACGAGGAGGTTATATTTTTGACAGGGTCTCGGCCTTCATCTTGTTTCCTCATAATAAGGCAATGTGTGTGCATACGTGTGCGTGTGTGTGCGTGTGTGTGTGTGTGTGTGTGTGGGGGGGGGGGCTGTTTTGTCAGTTGGTGGTCGTACTCAAAGGGCCCTAACTGTACAATGGCGGTCGCATGAGAATAGGAGAGTGGGGTTTGTTCAGGGCGTAGACCCCTGCGGAGGAGCGCGTATTGTTTCACGAGCCGTCCAGCGGTGTAGAGGTCAAGACGAGAGCACGGGCAGTTACAGTAACGAAGCGGACGGAACGCGGGTAAAAAGAAGAGAATAGAAAGCGAGAGGGAGAAGAAAACAACAGACTGTCACTCTCTCTCTCTCTCTTTGTGTCCTTATCTCTCTCTCTCACTAAATCTCTCTCACTCTCTTTGTTTTGTGTTTTTTTTGTTCTTCTTCTTCTTGTAGGCACCAGAAGCACGCAAACTTGACCTGGAACAATCGCCGTCTACGTGAGAGGTTCTGACGTTTGGTTTTGTTTCCGCGTTCGACGACGAGGTGGCGAATTCTTTTTGGCTCTGATGGGAGCCAGCCGCAGGAAGCCTCGAAGACAAAGCGAAAATCTGAAGCAGGTTCGTTAAGCAGTAACAACTGAACTCACCCAACCCCACCCAACCCATCCCCACCCTACTCCACCCATTCTCACCCAACATCAGTCTACATGCGACCATGCGAAACCCCAGAGAGATAAGACTGAGGGAAAACAACCCAATATCATTCAGTTTTTCTCCCTTTTTATTGCCCTTTTTCAGTGTTAATTTTGCACAAGTCTCTCTAATTGCTTTTAGCTCTATATGTGAAGGGGCGTGGGAGCAATGGGGCAAGGGGGTGGGTTACTAATCTTACTCATTAATCACTTGATTTGATGATTAAAATAATTCACTGCCTACATTAGGATTCTCCTCGACTAAATAAGGCATTTAGTGACTAGCACTAGGCGTTGCCGGTTCCTAGATTCTTTTGACTCGGAGCTGTTGGCTCTGCTGTGATTTTGGAACGTTCGCCACTGTATCATCTACTTTGCGTCTGTGTAGATTCAATGTGTTGAATCCTCTTTACATTCGATATGAATTTATATGAGGGCTTATGTTATGACTGTGGTACTGTATAACTCTGCAATGCCTAAAAGACTGTATATCGTTGTAAAGTTCAAATTAGTCACATTAGTAAATATAACACATTTTTAGTTAATTTAGCTGTTTATTTCCTGTATGCAATAAAGTCTACACAGAGCTGACAAACTTGTGTCAAAAAAAAACTGAAATTAGAACCCTTTTATTGTAAATCCGCTTACAATTCGTATGTTAAGACATTTATCCATCTTTTAGCAGTAAACTTTTGGTCTTGACACACTGTTGTGTGATGCTGTTCAGATTGGCACAGCCTCCATGTTTGACCACTCTGAGATTCTTCTAGAATGTTGGTGAGATCACACTTCGAAACCTGTTGTAGGCCAGACCCCAGACCCCACTACTTCCTGTTGTAGCTCACCCATAATGTTTGTATATAACCACTACCTTAATATGTAGGTTATGTTATTTACTATTTTATGTATTAATATTCCCTGTCATCATGGGACTATTCATGGGAGTTATTTAGGCTACCTTCAAGCACCAGAGTGTGAAATCGGAGTCTTTAGGTTTGCCTGCTGTGTATTTGGCACATGCTGTAGACAGGTAGAGATACTTAATTTTTTTCACGCTCATTCATGCTTCCCTTCACGCCTTTTACCTAGAATTGTATAGGCCACCTCCAAGCACCAGAACACTGGATCTATAGAGTCTATGGAGTCTATAGAAGGCCTGCTGTGTATTTGGCACATAAATACATACACATTCACTCCACACTCAGTCCCACTCGGTCCTGTTCCCTTGCGCTCATTCACACTCTCAGACGCACCTTATCACATCGATCAATGGCCAACTTCCTTCCTTATCGCAACCCATTGGAAAGCAAGAGGTGCAAAGAAGTCATAGGTACCCTTTTAAAAAGCCGAACCTGTTACAGTAATATTTAGTCTGATGTATTCATTAAAAAGAAAATTCACAAAGAAGCGTGTGCGAACACGCATCACATTACGGGGATGCCGCCTGCTTTGCAAGGTAGATACACTGTATGTACAGAGGGCGTGTAAATTATAGCACTTGGTGGTGTCTTGGTGGTGTCTTACTCCCAAAGCAATGTGGAGCAGTCACGCACCGGCCGACTCACAAGTAGTAGAACTCTCTCTGTGCACTAAACTCGGTTAATTTATGCAAAGTTAACTAGTTGCGATACAAAGTTATCTCGTTGTGATTACGACTGTAAATGGTAAAAGGTCCATCAGTCGCACATAAAGTTCGGCTACTCCAGCAGAGACTCTCAAACGTGGCCCCGCCATATGGATGAGTTGTTTCCAAGAGGAGGCATGAATACTCAGTGAATGTGAATACTGTACCGTTTTAACTTAAAGCACAATACTGTGTTAATGAAGTCTCTCGAAATTAACCACCGTTATCAGCAATTTAAGGTGTTTGAGTGTTTGAACGCCCATGATTTTTCACCTACTTACCCTAATAGTGTACATGGCTCTCGAAGTACAAGAAAAAGCTAATGCAGGTTTATTCTAGTGCCATTCTTGATACTACAAGTGAGAAATTCTTACCTACATGTATACAAAACTGCAATAAGTATTTTGCGAAAAATATTATTCACTATAAACTAGATTCTGGACTAAACGGCACACTGAATAACTACAAGACTTATTACGGACTTTTTTTTTATGCGGACACAAATATTTCACATCAGTCGAGAAACCGAGTCTTACCTCCTATGGCACAGGATGACTTTCTGCTGCAAACCAACCCATGGATAGATAGACCGGTAGTAATCACCCGTGCACACACACACACATACACACACACATGCATATGCACACACTCTCTCTCACACACACGCCCACACACACACACACACTGAGGCATGCACGCGCTCTTGTCTGCTCGTCCTGACACACTGACTCTAAGCCTCCCGGTGCAGCCACTGACATGCGGCCAGAGCACGCTGCACTGCTACCCCTCCGGCCGTCTGCACATGCTCAGTGTGACCTACTACAGCCCTGCCCTATGAGTGCCACAGACAGGGTAAACGCCCCTGTCCCTCACCACACACACACACACACAGGCTACACACATTTACACACACAGACACACACATGCACACACATACAGGCTATACACATTTATACACACACACACACACACACACACACACACAAACAGGCTACAAACACAGACACACACATACACACACACACACATACGCACACACACACAAACACAAATACAGATCCCCCACATTCCGAGATTCACACAAACAGGCTATACATATATTGAGACACAGAAACAGAGACATGATATAAAAAAAAACTGTCAGTGTGATGGCTTACTCCGTACCTTAACACAGTATTTATGCTTGTGTACTAACACAAATACACTACCAATAGTATCGCCACCACGTTTACCATGACGAAGGTAAAACAGTATTTGTGCTTGTGTTCTAATACAAATACTGTACATTACCACTAGTATCGCCACCACCTTTACCATGACTGCTTACCACAGTATTTATGCTTGTGTACTAATACAAATACACTACCACTAGTATCGCCACCACCTTTACCATGACGAAGGTAAAACAGTATCTATGCTTGTGTTCTAATACAAATACACTACCACTAGTATCGCCACCACCTTTACCATGACTGCTTACCGCAGTATTTATGCTTGTGTACTAATACAAATACACTACCACTAGTATCGCCACCTTTACCATGACGAAGTTAAAACAGTAGCCTGCCGAGGTAACGGTCATCTATACGTTGGTGGTTGTTTAGCAAGGTCACGTTCTCTCAGGAGCCGCTGTGCACACAGGCCCCCGGCTCTGTAGAGCACCGCCACAGAGAATGTCTGTTACAGTAATGGCGCCGTGTAAATGAAGGAAACCGAAATGAACCTTAGCTACGTGAAGTGTAGAGATTGTGACTAATGCATTGGATGCACAGAAAAGCAGCAGGTCCACACACACACACACACACACTCACAGAAAGAGAGAGGAAGAATTTACAGTGCAAAAATCCCCATAAATTTAAATAAAAATCTGAGGGTACATGTACGTAATGAAAATAAATCTTTATAAAGTCTTTCTTTTTTCTCAGGGTGCACTAGATTAGTTTAGTGTATTTAATTTGTACATTTCTACATGTTCATCAAGGGAACATGCCCCTGGATCCAGACACCCCGCGGAGGTTTTGAAGGAGGTCTAACCACCATGTACCAATGCTCACCCCCCCCCCCCACACACACACACAAAAAAACACACACACACACACACACACACACACACCCTGGCAAATCCTGTGTGAGTGGTAGGTATTGTACATTAGACAGAGATGAGGCGGAGGATCAACCATGTGTGTGTGTGTGTGTCTATGTGTTTTGCATACATCGCACACCTCTCACATATACGCTGTGTTACCTCAACACGGTGTGTGTGTGTAGATGTGTGAGTGTGTGTTCGTGTTTTACGTAAATGTGAGTGTGTGTGCGTGTGTCTCCCACTCTCATTTCCACTGTTACAGTCACATTATCCACCACATGGCCTCAACTCAACCCACCGTCTGTCTGATTCTTCTCTGTCTGCCTGCAGGGGTAATATGAGTGAGGATCTATTCAATAGAGATGTATGGAATATATTATCGGATTCACTCACACACACACACACACAGACACAGATTCACTCTAATGTATGTGTATGCATATGTGTACAAACAATATTTCCAATGACACACACACTCACACACACACGCATTGGTGTGTGTGCACATGAGCACAAACAATAACGATTGATTATTTGTGTTTATGTAGGATATTATGTCATTAGCTGAACTTTAGATTTGAAAAGAAATAACGGATGATGTTTACCCTCTTTAAAGGTATTGACACCACAAAAGACCATAACGGGTTTAGGTATGTGGGGTGGAATCGCACGCGCTTTCACAGTAAAAAAGTCGTAAAATGAAATCGAATATAGGAAAACAAAGCATTTGTTTATGCCTTCAGACTCCCGGTTCTAAAATAGGCTGGAATTCGATCATTATTTTTTTGAGCACGAGTTTCGTTTGTGTTTTACGTAATTTTTTTTTCAACGCTCACAGCATCTTGCCCCAAGTGGCGACATCTGACAGACATTTTGTGTCTGAGTTTTCCAAGCCAATGAAATCACCTTAGAGTTGAACGGGCCCAACCACAACTGCAGGCTGACGATTAACCTTAAAATGGATGCCGTCAAAACCCCGAGAGCGACAAACAGCGGGGCTTCTATACAGTGCGCTCCCGATACTGAGTGTGTGTGTGAGTATGAGAAAAGCAGGTATTACACACACACACACATAATACTCTGTGTGTGTGTGTGTGTGTGTGTAGGTGTGTGAGAGTGAGAGAATGTGTATGTGTGGTGATGAAGTGTCCATAGGTCTACCACGCCTTAAATGTGTATGTGTGTGTGTGTGTGTGTGTGTGTGAGAAAGTGTGTGTGTGTGTGTGTGTGCCCGATGTGCATGTGTGTGTGTGCGTGTGTGCCTGAGTGTGTGAATGAGAGAAAGATGGAATTCCATAGCATTTACCCCATGCTCCATATAGCCTAAGTGAAGAAATGATAAAGAAACTGTTTTGGCAATAGAGGGGGACAATATTGCAATGTCATGGCAGGAGAGCAGGGAGAATGGCCTTAAGTTGCAGTGATAGATATATACACAGTGGGATATGTTTAATGCAAAGCAGAGGTAGAGGAGAGGGAAGTGAATGAAACAGCGAGAGAGAGAGAGAGAGAAAGAGAGAGAGAAAGAGAGAGAGAGAGAGAGTTGGATGTAGAATGAACTTTCTAGAAGTGTCGCCTTCATCTCCCAAGTTCTTATCTAAAGTTCCTGTGTCCAGCCTGTGGCTCTCTCACGATCTGCCAGCAATGTTTGCTTTTAGACACTAGACACACACACACACACACTGACAGACACACACACACACACACGCACACACACACCGACAGACACAGACACACAGACACATACACACATGCACTGGGACTGCATCTGCTAGTTCTCCCATAGACTCTCACAGCTGTGTTGCAACCCCACTGCAGTCCTCCATTCTTGTTGTGACCACTGCACCATCCATTACTGACGGACTGACTGACCGGCCACTGCACTAACCCTAACCCTACCACTAGTCCACTACACCACCCACGACCGGACAGGACCCTTCCTTACAGCTTACCTCACCCATGACTGGACCACTACCACTTCACCATCCACGACTGACTGACTGACTGACTGACTGACTGACCAACCACTGCACTCTCTACCACTGCAACTACCTCACCCATGACCGGACCCTTACCTACAGCTACCTCACCCATGACCGGACCCTTACCTACAGCTACCTCGCCCATGACCGGACCCTTACCTACAGCTATCTCACCCGTGACCGGACCCTTACCTACAGCTATCTCACCCATAACCAGACCCTTACCTACCACTACCTGCCCACAATCCACGACTGGCTCTTTCCTACCACTACCTGCCCACAGTCTATGACTGGGCCTTCCCTGCTGCTACCTGCCCACACTGCATTCATCCATGCCTTCAGATAGCAAACCATTCAGTTTCATTTCCAGGTCTTATGAAGTGGTAGAGTGTATAGCTCTCAATGTATAGATAAATGTGATTTTAATGTATTGTTTATGCACAGATACATGTATGTCGGTCTGTCTGTATGTACGTATGTATGTATGTAGCCTATGTATATCTGTCTGTATGTGAGTTTGTACCTACAGTATATGTATGTATGTATGTACGTAGCCTGTGTATCTATGTATGTATGTATGTATGTATGTATGTGAGTTTACCTGGATGTACTGTATGTGTTGAGAAAAAGCCACAGGCCCCTGCGGAACAAACTCCTTGGTCTTGTAGTCAGCCTACCCGCAGCCTGCCACCTAATTCCTGTAAATGTTTAATTTTACGTTTTGCATCTCCTACAGTGCATCTCCTTCCATGACCTCCTGTGCAGTATGTTCTCTAAAAGGCCGACATGGAAAAGCATTCTTGAGAGCACTGGTTCTGTATCAGTCACACCTGTACCACACTGATACAGCGTCAGCAACCCATGATGGTGTTGTTTTTCCAAATGCCTGATGTTCTGAGGCCTTAGTTTAGATTGTGTAGCACTTTGAGATTATACAAATACAAGGTGCATTACAAAAATAATGTATTATTATTATTATTATTATTATTATTA
>JASCQY010130405.1:0-13307 GCA_030264315.1 Sardinella tawilis
GGTATGGCTCAGTTAATTAACTCGAGGGGAGGTGGAAAATGAACATATTTCCACAAATGGTGGAGTGTTGCTTTAAATCAGCTATACTATCAACACGCATCTTCACTGCCTGATACTTGCCATGGCTTTCTTACCAAAGTCTGTAAATTTTATAGCACTAGGACAGAACAGTTCAAAACTTGGCACATTTTCCAGAAACCAATTTTTGTTAAATCTTATTATCTTTTTACAACTGGTACATGATCAGGGTCAGAGTAAAAGGAAATTTAGGTGAGTCACCCTTTTCTTAAGCCTCGGAGGAACTGATCCACTGCCACACACCACCTCTCAACACAATATCACAGAATGTGCAGAGACAATGCAGACTGAATGAATGTTTTGTTGCATCACTGACGTGGAATGTAAACATGAAAAGGGTTTGCTTGGATACACTGACATACAAGCCTCGACTTGACAAGACACCTATGGTGAGATAAAAATGAGACTAAGCGGAACTTGGCGCAGCTCAGTTCGAGAAGCTCTAACGGTAAATCACCTTGTTTATTCACGAATTACAACTCCTCACAAACTCTTAGCTCTTGCTGTAAATCCAGGGAAGCTCTTACAGCATAATTTGCACATTTACAGTACTTTACATTTCTATCACATTTAGATCCTAAAATAGATTAGTTTCTAATTTCATGCATCCTGTAGGTCATTGACCTCTTAGCTGATCCCAGTGGTCAAACTGCCTCCACATCTCAAATCAAAGTCTATATCATCAAGTACAAAGCCTGTACAAACCCTGAAAGTTTTTTCATTGTGTGCACAATTCTTCTAATAATGAGGGCTTAACAGCCCCAATCTTACCTCCAGGCACTTGTCTGGGTTTTCCCAAACCTCAGGTGACTGATGACAGATCTTAAAATGGGTTTCATAAGAGCAGTGTTAGCCAGGTGAAATCACACAGTATAGTCAATTAAATACAAGTCCAGTTACGCAGGTGTATGTCAAGAAGCATTCAACTAGGTGTGTCAGTGTGGCGTTAAACATTCTAAACCCTGAGCCCTTAAAGACCTATCTGCCATGACTCCATTACTTCTTGATCCACTGATTCATGTCAGGCCCCTTGGGTTAAAGGCATAATTGGAACTCAGCCCTTTTGATGACCATTCACATAACAATGGCATTGCAAAACTAATACTACTGAGTCATGGTCTGTGTGTGTGTGTGTTTGTCTGTCCACAATAACTATGAACTTGAACAATCATACAGAAAGAATGCAACCTGTATTGTGCAAGTTGGTGTCTTACATGTTAATGTAACTGTGGGTTTAATCACACATGGCCATTCATTTAACATGGCAAGCTACAGGTGTGTAGGGATGTGTGTGAGTGTGTCTGTGTGTGATGTATATCCATTTGTAAGTCTGTTGGTCATAATATAATGACAGATCACTGCAGCAAGCCAGAAGTCGTTGTGACATGTAAGCTCGCTGATTCTTCAGACAAATATCGTTTCAATGCCACACCCAATTCCCATGGGATTGTGCCGTCTCAGCCACGCCCGCTAGGCCTTTCATAGTGCTGTGCAAACAAGAAAATCATCTCCCATACTCTTTCAAATGACTCAATTTTACCCTTATTCACCCCAAACACCAAACACTGGCCATTTGTGAATTTGAGTGAAATGCTCAGAAAAGTGTAGCCTACCTTTGATGATGTTTGTTTTATTTTATTTGTAATATTTTTGAGTGTCTCTGTGATGCACCCACTGTTGTAATACAAAGGCTAACTTCCTCGGTCTGGTAACTTGAATGTGACACTGAAAGGACTGGATGTGTGTAGGCTACAGTATATCTTTTAACTAGACCAGACATTCCACTGTCAATGTGCCTGAAAAGTTAAGAGTCCCCAACCCAGTTGCACAAGTAAAATGTAGCATATCGGAATAGACGTTTAAAAATGTGGACCCATTTTGAAGAGCCATTTGTGGTTTTGTATAAGAGAGTCTCAAGTCCGTTTTGGAGAGCCACTCTGATTCTGGGCAAGTATAAGGCGCTGATGAGTCACACACATCCTGCTTACCAGAATGCGGCAGCACCAGTTCCTCGTCTGTTTACCTACTCATGTCAAACTGGGGCAGCCGAACAGGCCTTTGCTTTGAGACAATTCACATACTGTAAATAACATACTGTAGGCCTATCAGTGGCAGCGCTTTGGTTGAGTGCCACAATTGTGGTCTTCGCAGCCTATGCTGAGGTTGCGCAGCTGAAATATTGATGTGAAGAGTGCATTGAGGATGAACTTAAAGTTTGTAGATGCAAGAGTACAAAAAGTATGCAAAATCTTGAAAAGGAAAGCGACATGGACCAGCCTAGGCTTGCATTTTTTTTCTCTTGCGTAAAACCGACCATGTTCCAACCATCGCCTTAAAAACTTCCAGATGTGCGTATGGCGCGCACACGCTCTCTCTCACTGTCGGACCGTCTTTCAACTTGCAACTGAACAAGAACGCAAAAGAATGATTTGCAAAAGGGGTGTATGCAACTGTGTACATCTTCCCGCCCTTGCGATTTACTGTCCCAAAGCATCAAATTACAAAAAAAAAAAAACAGCGCTATTTTTTCCATAGCTGACTCGCATCGAAGGTGGAATCTTTTTTTTTTCCTCATGCGAGTGGGAGGATTCGGGATCACAGCCAAGATGTGACAGAGGCAATGGTACGCTGACCAAGAAAGTAACAAGCACTGAACGTCGTAAAGAGAAAAGTTTGCTTACAAGAAGAGGCCAAAGAAAAGGATTTTAAATGGCGGAGCAGGTATGGTGAACACTTAATATTGGTATGATACCACAATTTATTCGTTTAATTTGGAGCTTACGCTACATCTTTGTCGTTTGTGCAGTTGTTTTAGTTTTAATAGCTGGTAGTGAGGAAACATTCAGTATTTTCCTAAGTGTAAGTTGTAATGCGAAAACTCTTTACTCACAAAACGGCTTCCTTCATTTTACGTCCTCTGTTGTCTTTTTCGGTGGGTTAACCGCCTTTTCATCTGTGCACGCATGGCATTCTTCTTCTTCTTTGTTTTTTTTCTAGACCTCCCATTGATTTATCCCAGTTAAGGAAACGTGTTACAGGGCAGTCTCTTCTCTTACAGAAATGGCCAATGCCAAGTTCATTCAGGCCTTATGCTCTCAACACAGAGCCACCAACAAAGGCGTTAGTAGACACTAGTGTAGAGATTAAAAGCACGGGAACTCAATCAGACCAGGCTCTGCAACATAAGGCCTTGGGCTGGATAGGCCTGTGTCACGTCAAAATGATTACTGGTTTCTAGAAATACTGAGGATTAACAGTTTTCTGCAATGGACGATGTTGATACCTAGAATTTACTGTATGTGTTTTGTTGTCTGACACTAAATGACGCTCAGAAAAGCGCCCAGAAAAAGGCTGTGATTATAAGCTGTAACGCACCTTTGTTCACACAGCATCAAGCAAACCTGCTTGTAGCATTGTAGGTGATCTGTAAATTGCTATGCCAGATTACAACGGAAATATTAACATACATTACATTCTCTCTCTCTGTCTCTCTCTCACACACATACACCCTTTCCTTCTCTCTTAGGACTCAGATCTAGCGAAAGCCATCAAAACCCTGGTGACTAACTTCCATTCTGCATCTCCCACCAATGGTCCCTCATTGAAGAAAGATGAATTCAAAGGTCTTCTTTCTTCTCAGCTGCCGAACCTAGCTAAGGTAAGTGAGCATATTCTACACACTTCTCTATAGGCAAATAAAAATGGCAATCCCCAAATTCAGATGGTTCTTTAGGTGTGGTTATGACTCCATAATCAGTCAAACCTCTTCCTTAATCAAACCTCTTCCTTAGCTTTGTTGACCTGTGAGATGGGAAACCTAGAGATGAGGCATCGTTTTTTCTGTCCTTTGTTCTGCATAGGCCTGCTCGTGTGAACTGTCAATAGATTGCACATGGCTGAACAATGTGTCTCAAAGATTACAACATGTCAGCTCTAGTTTGCTGTTATGATTTTGTGAATGGGTGTAATGTACCGTTGTCAAGTTGTTACAAGAATAATGGTTACCTAAAGGCTCGAGGCCAAAGTGTCAGTTGCTAAATTAGTGGAAGGCCACATGCTTATTTTGGTTGAACTATCCACTATACTGTACATGACAACATTTTTTTTGACAGAGTGAACATGGGTCTGGTCATCTTCAGAGCTTTGTGAATTTATTACAATTCCAGACACAGATATAGAAGTAAGAAACTAGATTCACAATTCTTAGCCTACAGTCTTTTTTTTGGAAGGTTATGCTATTTTTTAAGAAAGCTGTGGTCAAGACATGGCACACATGGACAAGATGCACTACCCAGTCAAATGCCATCTGCATTTTACTTATATGTGAATTGTTCCTCAGGTTTTTGGCCTGTGTTTTTTTTAGCTCCTATCTTGTCAATTTGTCATAGATTCCTTAACCACTTTGAGAAAGTAGATGGCCAAGTGATGAAAAGTATAACAGTTCTTAGTAGGTACTTGGGGAGTTGAGATGCCCTCAACAACCAGAAGTTTCCAATCAACCTGGGGTTTGTTTCCCAAAAGCAAAATAACTTTGTTAGTTGCAATGCAAATAACTAAGTTTCTACCTGGTTAATAACTATGCTTTTGTGAAAAGCAATATCCAAGACATCTAAAAAACTAAATGAATGTTGAAAAGGGAAATGTCATCCTGCAGATTTTACTGTGAAGGTTAAGCTAATAGCAGCAGAGATCTCGAGAGAGAGAGAAAGAGAGATGCGTTAAGTCACATTCACAACCAAAAATAATAATCTAATGATAAAGTTTTTCTTCAGAAATAACAAAAAAGGGACAAGAGGTTAAAAGTAATTGAAACATTTTCCTTTTGCAGACATCTAAAATACTGAGATGAGATTCAAAATATTCCTATTCTTGAACATGTTCCATACACTCACTTTGATTCTCTCGGATTTGTGGAATTGTTTGCCTGTAGCTTTGAACTGTGTATATCAAAGTTTGCCTGCCACATTAGACTTGACAGCTATGGACACTCCTGATAAGAGTTCCTGGTAAAATAGATGTTGTGGATTGATAATCTGTACCTGTATTTGTCCTCTAATTTTGTGAAGTAGAACAGCAATCCACATCTGAGTCTGATTTGCGCTGAGCATGTTGCCATGATGAGTAACCTGTAGTGAACTTAGGATGTGGTTGTTCCATCTCTGATTTGCACAGTGAGGAACAAGGCTGCAAGCTTTGTCTGTACAAGTTTAGCTACTTTTTAGAGTTTCATATAGTTTTATCACTGTTTTGACCAGTTAACTCATTTAAAACCATGTTAAAATACCATCAATGAAACTCTAACAAGCGCCTATACTAGTGACAGAAAAAGTGGGCCGAGGTGTCTGAGTGGGACCCAATGATTTGATCTGAGAATTTGCTAATGCTACAATTCATCTCAGTGATTAGGCTACAGTTGGGTATATTAGCAGGGAGTGCTAACTACAACAAGGTCATGATGATATAAGAGTGACTTGTGACCTACTCAAACAGTCTGGATAAATGTAAATGTGCTCCATTAAGACAAACTATTTATAGGGAATTGTTTCCTCTGACACAGCAGGCTTTTCTTAATTGTAAATTGCCCTTTACAGTTACAGTAATAAATGTTTTATTGTTGTTGTTTTTTTTTAGTTCTGTTGATTTAGGCCTATAGTGCTGTTAACTGTAGAACCCATCCTGTATGTAATATCAAAGGATAAATCTGGTGTGAATCAATCCATAGCCCTGTTGTTCGAGGTCACCAAGAGCGCTCAGTACAGTAGTACAAAGATTGTGAAAATGTGGTTGAACATAGACCAATCAGTGATATGGCAACTAACTAACACTAAGTAAATGGGGCATAGTAACTTACTTTCAGTTTCATTTTATTATGCTCCATGCAGTTAACATTATCTATCGGTTAGTTATTCGGTCTATGTTGCATTCAATTTCCTGGTTCTTTTTCCTACAGTCAGAATTCAGTGACCTTGAGCAACAGGGCTGATTGACTGATTCACACTGGATTTCTCCTTTAAGTGACAATTTCGGCATGCTGTTTTTGCTCACAGACATCAATCTCAGATGCTGGCTTCGGGGAGATTCTGCAACAAATGGGAGTGAAAGATGGAGAAGACATCTCCTTCTCGCACTTCTGGAAGCTCATCCAGACCTTGGCCAGCAACCAGCACGGCCTGCTGAGTCACGAAAAAGTGTCCAAGTGTGGGTGTGTGTTATTGTGAGAACCGGACCTGGGTTTGCAGGTTCTCACTCAGGCATAGGGAACTACCACCACAATGCTTACTGAGCTCTGATGATATGTTTTATTATTAATATTATTATTTGAGAAGCATCTCTTTGTCATTTAACACCTTTATCCAAGTAATGACATATCATACACATAACGCATTCCACTCCATTAGCACACTAATGTCCATTCATGGCTATCTGCCTTAGCATTTTAGGAAACATAAAAGAAACTGTGTATTGACTTTTGTGTTTTCTGGCTTGTATGCAGTAGGAATTCAGAACAGTGTTGAGGTTTAGTAAAAAGTAAAGCACTACATTGGGGACAGGTGAAAGGACCTTTAGCAGATTTTTTTATATTATTTTTTACAAGAAAAATTTTCATTTGTAAGATGTCAATTAAGCTTATTACTGCACACTGCATGAAGACGTGTTTATGTCTTGCTGTACAATGTTTTAACACCAAATGTACCTGAGATACCCTTCTATCGTTCAGCAAAGAAATTGTGATGTACAGCAGGCTTTTCAAGCCTTGTACGTTCTCATCACAATTTAAATTCATGAGTTGTTTTCAGGTACTATAAAATTGACTGTCTCCAAGAAATGAATGAAGCGTTCTCCCTGATGATAACACTTATTGTATTTATGGGGTTTTTTTTTGGCTTTTCCTGTGACCAATGTCAAAAATGTCTGTCATACTTGAAATGACAGCACTGAATAAAGTTTAAATGGTTTAAGTTTTTTTTTCTTTTGCTCATTGTGTGAACATGAACTGTAGAAAGCACTATTCAAGAATAACATATTTATTCATTATCTTAACACTTGTTGTAAAACTCAAAACTCAACTTATTGTAAAACATCCATTTCACAAAAGCATAGTTGCCAACAAGCTATAGCAACTAAGTTGGTCGGCAATGGACAACTGGACTGCAACTGGACTCCATGTAAAGTGGATGTTCTGTCAATCCATACCCTCTTACGGAGCATGGCTGATTTTGACTGACAACCTTCTCTAACCAAAGTATTGTGGTGGACAGTGCCCTCTTGTGGCAAATAAGAAAACATGGTCAAGTCAAGTCAATACTTCACCTGCTCAGGCATACGCCTACATACAGTAACCTCACATTATACCACAATGTTCAAAGCACCAATGTATCTAGTTAGCCTATTGATCTAATTATTTTTATTGTTTAGTTTTTGCCTTTCCGTCAGTTGAAAAACTTATCAGGAAGGAACTGAGTGCCATGGTCGCTGTACCAGCCTCTACAGAGAGACTACAGTATGTGACGGGTGGAGTTGGAAGAAGAAACAACACAGTAACGCTTAACTTAAGGGTGCTGACATGAGTGGCCTGAGCCTGTCATAAATACGTCATGATATGACATGCATCACGAACACTAACAAACAGACATTTTTTATTTTGTTGAAAATAGGTTATGTTTGATGAAAATTGTTAGCCTGGGAACCCAGATTCACTGCAAGTTTGAATTTTTGAATCTTGTGTGTGGTTCACAGGCTACAATATTCTCGCATATGTACAGTATGAAAACTTTATTCAACTTCAGCAGAATATTTAATTCATGAAATTACATTTTTGCATGTTGTCTTCTTTCAAATTACATGTACGTGGATGGGAGAGAAAAAGCAGCTTAAAGGAGTAATCTGGTGTAAATCAATCAATAGCCCTGTTGTTCAAGGTCACTGAATGCTGACTGTTGGAAAAAGAAATCAGAAAATTTGATGCAACAACCCCCTCACTAACCCCACACCCACTCCCCAAACCGTGGTTTGTTTTGGTTAACGGCCTTTGCCCCTAATGCTTGTTTAACATTTACAGCCCCTGTATTGTCTTCCAAGACTGGACTTTTACACAATGTATTAGGGGGCAGGCAGCAAGCTGATCAAGAAAGTAGTACAACAACTTAACAGGTTTTTTAATAATTGAGCTGCATGCTAATCTATGTTTTAAATTGATGTCCATTTCTTACACACAAGCTGTAACCGCATGATAACCAGGATAGGGGTCTTCAAGGTGTACTGCGTCCATGGAATTAACAAACTTGGCGGAGGAACTTCACTTTGGCTAATGCTGTTGTAAAGTTCCTTGCCTCCGCCTTGTTCATAGTGCCGTATAACAGCACACCTCGCAGGGCGCTATCCCTTACTTATTGCTACAGCAACCACAGGTGAGAACATATGAAGTCTGTTGAAGTCATTCTTTTTAAAATGTGCTGAAAACAAATAAAAATGGACCACTCCAAAATGTCACTGCTGCCATTAATTCAGTTCTGCCAGCCAATGGTCAAAGCTTCTGAAGCTGACAGGCTTTTCGATTTGGCCTAATTTCGACATTCTTTTTGTTTCAATGCTATTGCAGGCGGCAAAGAGGGTATTGCATTTTTTACATGCACCATACAGCACAAACTCGTAGACCTCTATTTCAAAAACAACGCTTTAGTGTGGCAGAGTACCTTGTAATTATGGTGCCAGATAAGGGTATGTCATTTCCTCTGAAATCAAGGGTATTGGCGAAAGTCAGGCAGATCAACATGTTAAGTTTCGTTTCATCGTTAAGTTTTATGCAGACCCTCCCACAACTTCCCCCACCCCATGTTTTTTAGTGTGCTTTGTATTTTCAGCATTTGCATAATTTGTCTCCTCACTGCTATTGGAAAACTGGTTTTGACTTGCCAGGGTTCAGAAACACCCCACAGTGTTTGTCATAGTCACATGACACGCTACCTGTTCAGCAGGTACAAAGGAAAGCACCTAATTTTGGTTAAGCTCACCTCGAGTAACCTGAGGGGAGACCACTATTCCCTGAATCTGTTCACCCACAATGGAATGATATAAATATTAGACACAAATTACGTCTCACTAATGCTTTACATTTCATTAAACATCCTCTGGAAGTTTGAGTGCAGATCAATGTGGCTACTACAGTCAGTTGGAAATGTAGAGATTCTGTGGTCATGAACCAGACGAAAGAAAGCTTTGATTGTTGGCAAACAAAATATTTTCAGAGAAGTGGACTGACAAGAAAGGAGGAGGCTTATAATTGGAAGATCATTTTCCATTCAATATCTGATCCCTCCCACCCATGTCTCATCCATAAAGAGATACCTTTGCGCTCTGAATAGTCACTACCGAGGACGTATTCTGAGTCATGGGCAGATCATAATAGAGGTAAAATACAAAACAAGAGAAAGGGGGAAGAGTGTTTTATCCGAGTAAACTACACATCAGACATTAACCATCCGCTTGAACTGAAGGATTTGACATGGCACAACAGGTGAGACTCTTTCATAACTTGTGAAAGTCTTTTGATGTCATTGGTACTCCATTGAATTCATGATGATGCTGAGCTTTCTTAAACAGATTTTAAGGATATAACTGAAATAAGAACCTTAATGTAGACCTCACAGATGCACGACATAAAACCAAATTGGTTTTGTTTTGTTTTGTCTTTGATGTTGCACATATTCCGATTTAGTTTACACCATAACCTGTCACTTTTTTTGCCCAAAATTGCACAATGCTTACGCATGCTGGTCTATAATTTCGGCGTCTTTGGAAAAGTGCTACCCTGTAGTTTGTGAGACCGTCAGAACCTCTGTGGGAGGGTGAGAGACACAGAGGCTACAATAGGTTTTCTTCCGGCAACTACTGTGTGACTACATCTAAACACAGGTGAATGTACCAATAATGTGTGCTTGTTGTGTGCTTGGTTATGTACAAGTACACATCCATGTCCCACTCTTAACAATCACAAACAAATGATGACTAATAACACTGAATGCTTCCAAAAAGGTGGTTTAAAATCAATACCATATCGTGTAAGTTAAAGACGGTAACATTTTTTGAAACCTGTATTATTTATGCAGTACAAATGGTAATAGGTTTAATATGTATGTACATGGCATAATGAACAGACAGAGAGGGAAAGAGGGGAAAAAAAGAATTACAGAGACATGAGAGCAATATTGCCTGGGGTAAAGTTTCCTCAATGTCTGACATGCAGCCATGTACACGTAGGATACAGTAATTCCTCTCTGCTGCCTGTTCTGTTCAGATCAAATCTGGGCAATGTTACTGCCTAGTTGTGATGTGTGAAACAAGTAGACAAATAATATCCATACCGTCCACTGTAGTCATGGGCGACGGATTATGAGGAAGGGTTTATTTGAGGAGATAAGCACAGATATACTTTTATTACCTTTTCTCGAATTAACTTGAATCTGAGTTCTCAATTGAAATGGAGAACATTGAACATTAATGTATTTATTGGATGAACTGAATTTTCAACTAGTTTGCCTGGCTAACAAATAATATTAAAAGTAGCAGAGTCCTGAAGTTCTCCAAACACTGAGGGAACAAAAAAACACCCTCTAGTAGTTGTGCTACAGTTGTGCTCATAACTTTACATACCCTGGCAGAATTTATGATTTCTTAACCATTTTCAGAGAACATGAACGATAACACAAAATCCTTTCTAGTCTTTTAGTCTTTTAGTGTGTGGCTGAAGCCATTTATTATCAATCAATTGTGTTTACTCTTTTTAAATAATGATCACAACACAAACTACTGTACCTAAATGACCCTGATCAAAAGCTTACATACCCTTATTCTTTATTAAATTCTCTATGCAACGAAGTGAAATAAGAGGCTGATGCATTAGGCTACAGTAGGCAGAATGGACTACAAGAGACCAAACATGAAAAATTTCACTGATTGTCAATATTAGATCTCCCCTCAACATACTGTACACATGCTCTACACTATGCATTCATGTGGTCTAGTCTTACACCCATCTTCACTAAATCTGAACACATGCAACATCAAACTATCAGAGTGCATGACTGATAGAGACCAATCGTTTGGAGATGACCTTCATTTCTTATTTAGTGATCATCTTATGCCCAAGGCCATATACTGAGCTATTCAATTATATCTTTGTCACAGTCACAAAATGTTATGGGGTTATTTCACTAATCTGCAAGATAATTACCATAATTATAGACGACAACTTAAGTGGATGAGTCAGAGTAGCTATTTTCTCTCTTTTGCTCTTTCTTTCTCTCCCTCACTCGTGCCTTCTTATTCTTTCCCTCCCTTTTCCATGGAAAAAGGATTCTGCTTGTTCTTATATTTTTTTTTTCCTCTCTCTCTCTCTCTCTCTCTCTCTCTCTCTGTCTCGCTCTTTCAGAAGTCAGATCTGGAGAGGGCTATTGACAATCTGATATTTCACTTCGATGGAGCATCTGCTAACCACAGGCCAACTCTGACCCAAGATGAATTCACATTTTTTCTCAGGACACAGCTTCCTAACCAGATTAGGGTATTGCATTCTCAATAGCATAGCACTGTGCTAGACTTGGTTAACTCGTATTGGATCCTCAATGTAAAATCAACTTCAGAAAGTAAAAGTCCAACCATGTATTTGTTATACCTGTGCACACAGGAGAAATCCAGTGTGAGTTATTCAATATATCTGTTGTCTGTTGTGAAACTATTCCTGTTGTCTGATTACGGAGAGCTTTCAGTAGGTCTGAGAACGAGAGAACTTGGTGCAATGCAGACCTATGGTATGATTGGGACAGAGGAAAATTAAACTGAAACAAAATTTACTGTGCCCCAATCTGTTCAAATTCTCTCATACCAACTGCCCTCAGCAACATCCAGAAACAGGAATATTGATTGTTACACACTGGATTTGTCCTTTAAAGGAACCCTATGTAAGAAATAAATGTAAATGAATCATAAATTGACCCTGGAATAAGGAATAATGATAATTTCAAATACTTTTATCACTGACAACTAGCCTGGGAATACCCATGCTGCCTTGCGTGCTCGTTCCGAACAGCATGGCAGCCTGGAGACCATGGCCGAAATTTTTGCATGAATATGGGAACCAATCACACAACGGGGAGAGATGGCAAGACGATGCGCAAACTTTTGGACAAACGAAACCTGAAGTTCCGTACGAGAAAATGTATAGGTTGTCCCCAGACTAAATCTCTCTTGAGATTTAGGCTGGTGTTAGCCAGGCTAACTGACAACAGTAATTCAGCTTGAATATTTCCATTTCAAAAGTGAATTTGCAGCCCTCAACTTGTGTTGACATTGTCATTATGTGTTTACTATGTATATATTATGTATTTTGGCCTGTTGCGCCACCCTCCACCTATCTGATTCTGGCAACCTGGCTAGCAAAATCTTGTCTGGAGGAAGAGATGATATTATGCTCTGTATCATTTTGAATGTGATTGCAGTACCAGTTTTTGGTACATATACTGTTCCTTTAACAGGATTTCAGGTTGTGAGCTAATTAGAATGTTGTGATGAATAGGATAAAACCATAGTAAGGCTTTCACTATCTGAAGCAAGAGCTTTCTCGTTCTGATTCTGAAAATGTGATTAATAACAATTTTAATAATTTAATTGCTGAGTAAATTCAAAGCTCTTTTTAAGATTCATATTTAATAATGTCGCATAAACCCACTCATGCTAATTTCATTTCAAATCAATTTTTGTTGTGGTGATGGTGGTGGGCCCTTTAGGAACGGAACACAAACCTGACATTACATCGAATGGGAGTAGGAGCCGGACAAGAGGTCACCTTTGACCACTTCTGGAATTTGGTTGTACAACTTGCCCATGACAACTACACACTCATAACAACACCAGTACCTGAATATAATACCATAACTACAGGAAAATCCAGGTCATCTTGTATCATACTCTAAGGGGCTTTAAACAGTCTGTAGGGAAGTTGTAAAGCTGCATTCCAAAGACACAATGTCAGAGATATTGATCACCATGTTGGGTCACTGAAAGTGATCCCAACATTCCTTTCCGCTTTGATATTTCACTGAGTTTCTTGTACCGAAAATATATCATAAATATAACAACTTCTTCAACATGAATACCTTAAAGGATAACTGCCGTTTTCACGATTTGAGACTTATTTCAGGGACAAAATAACGTTACTTACTCAGCCCTTTCAC
>JASCQY010130417.1:0-13306 GCA_030264315.1 Sardinella tawilis
ACACACACACACACACACACACACACACACACACACACACACACACACACACACACACACACACACACACAGGAGCATAGCAATGCATGCACCGTAAACTAAAGTAACTAACATGCATGAGGTGGCGTGTGGATGGGGAAGTGGAGATGAGGAAGGAGGGGCGGCAGCAGGGTGGTGCAGCGTGTGCCGCATAAAAAATGTGCTAAATGAGGATAGAGGAAGTGTGTGTTCCCTTCAACTCAGAAAGAAAGAGAGACAGAAAAGGGTAACACTTTAGTTGAGGTTTTGGACATAAGAGCGACATTCACCTGTCATAAACATGACATGTCAATCATGTATTATGAACGTGTAATGACACTCAAAAATGTCATATTAATGTAATGACTGTCATTAATTGTCATTCAGTTTTTGTTTCTGAACCCCAAACAGTGCCAAGCTTCCATTACAAAAACCGAAGGACAATTAATGACAGTCATGAGCATTAAAAAAAATCATAAAAAAAACCCACGTTTATGAGAGGTTCATGTCATTCTTCTGTCAAAAACCTCAAGCAAAGCGTTATTAATAGTTACTAATAGTGATAGTTCTGTCATTAATTGTCATTCGGTTTTTGTCAAACAGAGTTTTCTCTCAAAGTTTTCATTACAAAAAACGAATGACACTTAATGGCAGTCATGAGCATTAAAAAAAGCATTAAAAAAAACACGTTATTGTGTCATTCTTCTGTCAAAAACCTCAAGCAAAGCGTTATTAATAGTTACTAATAGTGATAGTTGATAGACTGATGAATGCAGCCTAAATAGAGCCAATAAGCCACACACACACACTTACTACGTATTTATTATTTATCTTTGAGGAGCAATAATCAAAAGAATTTTACTCTCTTATACAGGTATAATGAGATGTACTAAAAAGAATCTTGAATCTTGAACAGGGTTCCTACACATTTTCAAATTTAAAATTCCAGACTTTTTCCATACTCAAATTCTCAGATTTTGGAGACATCAGCGCACTACCAAATACTAATATATGTAGCACCTTCGCACAGACAACAACAACCCCTTATATAAAAAAAAACCTGGCAGCATTAACAACGCTGCTCATAATGTTAATCTCTGATCCCTGCTCAGTGCCCAACTTTTGACACTTGCTCATCTCGCTGCTGCACGCTACGTCACAATCGCAAAACTCTGCTCCGCTCCCTCCGCAGGCATTTCAGCACATTTCTTAGGCAAAATTCTGAATGACTGTCTGAAAGTTGAGCTGCATTTTATCATCATAATACCATGTAGTGGCAAACGTCTGGAAACAGAAATATTTTTCCATACTCTCATTTCAATTTTCCATTCTTTTTCAGACCTGGAAAACGCTAAAATCAAATTCCATACTTTTCTATACTGCGTAGGAACCCTGCTTGAATCTTGAATCTAGTTCTGTCACTGAACTCACTGCACAGTGAGCTTCCACAGGGGCTGGGCTGGGCTGGGCAGTGAGAACAGAAAGGGGTTTGCGTGTCACTGAATGTATGTGCTGTGCTGTGCTGTGCTGTACATCAGCTGTTTCTAGGTCAGTCATTAGAGAGCACGCCTATTACCATGAGACGGAGCCCCGAGGGGGTCGAGAGAGAGCAAGTCTATAGAAAAGAGGTTATAGTATTGATTTATGGATCGTCTGATCTGCTTATCGGCGGATATAGCTCATGTCATACTTAGGTACTGCTGGACGCTAAAGGGGGCTAATTCCGCGCTGCCTGACAGGCCTGGTGGAGTGAGCATGCAAAGGAAAAGGCAAAGGAGGTGAATGCTAGTGCAGCCTGGTGCTGGATCAGGTGCTCGTGGAGAGGCTGACGAGCAAGAGGAGACAGGAGACAGGAGATGGGAGCAGAGCAGAGGAGAGGACAGGAGAGGAACGGGTTAGGGACACAATACCTGGCAGGGGTCTCTGTGGCAGCATGCCAAATATAAGAGGAGAGACACTCATGCTTATCTTATGAACAAGGGGAAGGTCAACAAGCAAGGATTGGTCCTTCACCCACACCCACACCCACACACACACACACATACACACTTACCTATATGTAGGCTAAAAACACACGTTTAGACTCACACACATTCAGTGAGCTGTGGATCTGCCCAAGGTTTCTTATACTAACTACTAGCCTAGAAGAGAGTTCTTTGTCCTTGTTGCTCTTGGGGGATCTTTGCTGCACTGTGCCACGAGACAATGCTATTGAAAAGGCGCTGAAGAAATAGAATTGAATTAATAATAAAGAATAAATAAAAATTCTAGACCCAATTCAGCATAATAACCTTATAACCTAAATCACCAGAATTCAAATGTAAGACAAATCTACTAAAAAGTGTCCTATTTGACCTCAGGTTTAACTAAAGGGACAACATGCATTTTCTTGGGTCCTATTAAAAGGGTTTAAGAGGAGGGAGGGGGGTGGAAGGGGTTGACTATAACCCCAAACGGACAAAATCCCCACACATGTAGTATCGAGTATCTGTCTACAGTACTTACAGTAATAGCCCTGTCCGTCATTCACGGCCACCAAGTGCAGCCAGTAGCAGGGAGAAATCGGTAGCACACTGATCAGATAGCAAACCTGTGGCTAACTGCAATGGAGCTATAAGCTCACTCTTACTTTGGCTTCCTATTGCTCCATGCGGTGAGCGCAAGCTTCAAGCTCACTACTCTCTCTTAGTGGCGTTACACTTCCTACCAACTGCACTTGGTGAGCTTAAACAGCACAACAGGGTTTGGACTATTGCTGCAGGACAGAGGCTCCATCTGGACCATCATCAACATGGCTTTCACTGTGGCTGCTCAAAGGGAGGCCACTAGCACTGGAATCCCTCCCTGTCCCTGAAATGCACGCAGTCACACACACACACACACACACACACACACACACACACACACACAGATTAAACAGACAGGTGGGCTGGGAGATCTCACCACTGGAGCGCAGTCAAACTGCAGCATGACGTGCTGCAGAAACACTAGCAGGTGTGTGGGCTTGCTCTTCAGCAGCTCAATGCTGTTAAAGGTGACACAGCTGTCATCCACCATCTAGCAGAGACAGAGAGAGACAGAGAAAGAGAGAGAGAGAGAGAGAGAGAGAGAGAGAGAGAGAGAGATGGAGAGAGAGATACAGAGAGAGGGAGAGAGAGAGAGAGAGAAAGGGGGGCCAAACACAAATAGAGAGAGAGAGAGACACAGAGAGAGAAATGGAAGTAGCATTAAATTACAGATTAACAGTAAGGCAATCACATTAGCACTGAGTTCTGGGACTGATTCTGACGTAGGTCAGGAGATGGAGATGGAGACAGACAGGTACATGCGGATAGACAGCCTGTATGAGACAAGACACACATCCACCTGGAGCAGACACACTCAATGGCATGGCCAATAAAGGTACATAGGGTAACATAGAGAAACTGTGTGTGTGTGTGTGTGCATGTGTGTGTGTGTGTGTGCGTGCACGTGTATGTGTGTGTGTGTGTGTGTGTGTGTGTGTGTGAGTGTGTGTGTGCGCGTGCGTTAGATGATAACTGTGCATTATGGAGCCGTGACTAGATCAGAGGGCAGACATGTTGGGGAGCCCACAGGCGTTGCGTGTGTTAGCGAGTGCACAGACAGGCAAGCAGATGGACAGACACTGATACCGGGCAGAACCCAGAACAACAGCACCAGCGCTGAGACAGAGACACTAAACCACTCAGACACACACGCAGATGGCCAGAGAGAGCAAAGACAGACACAGATAGCTAGGGCGGACAGACAGACAGACGGATAGACAGACAGGCAGGCAAGACAGACAGGCCGGACAGACACAGACAGTCAGGACAGACAATCAAGACAGACAGGCAGGACAGACACAGACAGTCAGGACAGACAGGCAGGACAGACAGACAGTCAAGACATACAGGCAGGACAGATAGACACAGGCAGACAGTCAAGACAGACAGCCAGGACAGACACAGACAGACAGAGAGGCAAGTCACTCACAGGGTCCAAGTCATTCTCAAAGTCCTCGTCTTCTGCCCCGATGATGCTCATGGCTGGATTGGCACTCTGGGCAACCCAATGCCCCCGCTGATATATGGAAAGAGAGGGAGAGAGAGAGAGAGAGAGAGGAGGGGGGGTGAGGGGGGAGGAGAGAAGAGACAAACAGAGTCACTAGGTTTTCAAACACAGTCTGCAAAGCAGGGCGTATGGAGCTGAAAGCACATGGCACTGGATATATAACATGGAGTGTTGGAGTACACACACACACGCACACACACACACACACACACGCACACGCACACGCACACGCACACACACAACTAAACAGGCCAGCACAATCCTGCAGAAGCACCTTTGGGGGTTAGCATGGAGAACTTGCACTAATGCATGCACACACTGGTGCACACACACACACACACACACACACACACACACACACACACACACACACACAGACAGACACACACACACACACGTTCACCAACAGCTGTGCAGAAATGAAGGCCAGCAGACTGAGAGAAAGAGGGAGAGCGAGGCAGAGGGAGGACTAGACAGAGAGAGAGAGAGAGTGTGATGAGCGAAAGAGGATAGGAAAGGGGGATGAGGAGGAGGAGGAGGAGGAGTCGGGGCATCTGGCCTAAGTGACTGCAGTGGGATGGCTGGATGGCTCCTCTAGCGAGCGCGACTGTGACGGGGAGTTGAGTTGAGGAGGAAGCGTGGAGAAATAGGTCATGTCGAGTGGTTAGCCTGCACACAGTAATCTGACCCAGCGAGCTCCGCAAAAGCCAAATGCCCTCCTTTCCCAAAGCTGAGCACTGAGGGGCACGGGCACGGACACGGGCATGGCAAGGGTTGGGTTGGGCTGGGCTGGGGCAAATTGGGCAAATCACCACAAACCCGGCCGCAAGCGGCTTCGCTCGCCCACCAATCAAGGCCCTCCGAATGCAGACGACCGTGATGCAACAACCCTTTCATTGCACGGGGCATCCTCTCTTAAAGATTTATGAGGCAAAAGCCAGGCAAGAGAAAGGAAAAGCGGGATGAGGGTAGGGTGGGGGTGGAGGAGGAGGAGGAGGAGCGGTGTGGGGTTGTCGGAATAACTGAGAGAGAGAGAGAGAAAGAAAGAGAGAGGTGAGGAGAGATTCAGGGATGGAGGGAGTCACTGAAGTTTTCTGGGAGACGAGAGAAGATGGAAAGAGTGTGTGAGAAAGAGAGGGGGGGAGAGAGAGAGAGGGAGAGAGAGAGCAAGAGAGGGAGGAGAGGAAAAGGATGAAGGTTTCCTCTCCACTGGCTGGGATTTATGAAAGTCAACATCCAAACTGCGGCTCCACCACAACATCCACCCACCTACCAACACACACACTCACACACACACACACACACACACACACACACACACACAATACAGTACACACTCTCTCTCCTCTCTCTCTCTCTCTTTCATACACATATACACACACACACACACAGATCCTGCACCAGTCCGTACCACTTGCCAAATGCCCAGGTACAAACAAGCCATTGTTCCATCCAACCACTGAGAAAGCACACTGTGTGTGTGTGTGTTTATGTGTGTGCGCGCGCGCGTGTGTGTGTGTGTAAATGGAACAAGGTTGAAGCTGTGTTCTGTGCTGGCTGTGTAGCCTTCATACTGCCAGTGGAACCTTTGAGACCGTGACTCAAGCAAGGTGACAGGGAGGGACAAGAGGATGAGTGACTGCATGTGGTGTGTGTGTGTGTGTGTGTGTGTGTGTCTTAAATAAGCAAAGGAGAAGGGCTATGGGCCTGGAGGAAAGAGGAGGTGGGAGAGAATTTGCTCGAGTTAAACCAGCAGATAATTTAGCAGGCGCTTTGGGAATCAAATCAGGGCCGTCTGTCAACTGATGTCATCACTGCTCCAATGAGTCACTTACATAATTGGCTGTACAAGTGGCTATACAATGTATAGTCTGTATATCACTAATCTTTGTCCCAATACCAACGTTGTCTGAACATGTGATCCAAATCCGTGCAGTACTTTTTGAGACAAAAATCGCTAACAAACAAACAAACAAACAAACAAACAAACTCAAACTACAGTAGCCAGCTTCCAGCACTCTGGCACTGCCATGACGACGAGGGGCACCTGAAGTCTGTGAAAAAATGATTAGCTCTAGCCTACAGCCCAAATGCGAGTTGTCCACCAAGAAAGCCATTAGCGTTCCTTGAGTGATGTGACGGCGTTTAAGTCCAAAAGCCATCTAAGCGCACCTAAACGAGTCACACGCATGACTGATCAGATCAACCAGCTCCACTTATCAGACACACCCTGGCAGGGAAAAATGCGCGACATGTGCTAGTAGGCTTCCCTTTCAACTAAATATCTGACGGATATCGGACTTAAAATTCTTGACGTCTCTCAGTTCAAATTGAGCAACAGTTGTCACCCAAGTCAGCAAGAACAGGGAGTATTGTAGCGAACTTGTTTAATGATCATGTTTCATCCTCCTAACTCTCACAGCTGCTGGTGAAGAGCACCTTTTCTCCCCACGGGCATGGAGAGCCGCAGAGCACTCTAGAAACTCTAACTGATAGAGAGAGCATGAGAGCGGACTGAAACCTGTCGGCCCACTCCTAGGGGAAACTCCATCAGGCCTGGGAGCCAATGAGGCCTGGTGGATTCGACCCCCCCCCCCCCCTCCAAAATGGTGATCTCTCCACCCCAGGCTCTTGGCCTAACAGTCAGGGTGAGTTTAGTTCGTGCGGGAGAGGAATGTGTGTTTGAGCGAGCACGCCTGCACGTGTGTGTGTGTGTGTGTGTGTGTGTGTGTGTGTGTGTGTGTGTGTTGGGTCGGTAAGTCTCCAGGACAGCCAGCAGCACCACTTGTCTTTTTCTCCACGCTCTTCTATGCAAGTGTTTGAGACATGCCAAGCATGTCAACTCCTCAACAGCTGTGTGTGGGCGTGCAGTGTGTGTGTGTATGTGTTCACTAATAAGGTTGCATTCCTGCCGTAATGAAGTCAACTGGTGTAGCGCTACCAGCAGCCATCCCTCCTGAACAAATGTTTGTAATAGGCCAGCAGTGTGTACGTGTGTGCACGCGTACATGTGTGTGTGTGTGTTTCTGTGGATGTGTGTGAGGGAGGCAATTAGAAAACTGAACAGAAGGTACAGATGCGGGCAATTCTGTCGGTCTTCTGTTAACCTGTTAGCCGACGTTGATGAGACTGTTCATGGGCTAAACGACAATAACAACACCACCAGGGTCTAGTTGAGGTAGGCTGTATTTGTTGAAGAAACTGAAGAGAGTACCCCCACCACTACCAGTGAAGTACACCACTCAGGAAAGCTCAACTGGTATTCCGAAAATTGTCAGTAAGAAAACAGAGGAATAGTTACGTTAATGGCTAATGGCTGAGATATCCCATCACCAGGAACAAAGGCACACAGACTGTACAGTCTGCATACGTTTCAAGCCAATATCACCACATGGCCCAGATCCCCAGAAAATCACTAGCCAAGACCATTTTTAAAATAAAAATGGTCAGAGTTAGTTAGAACAAACAAATAATAATAAAACAAAAGTACACCTGGTATACCATGAGGCATGCACCACCAAAGCAAAGCTAAACCCCAACTGAGAGTTTAGTTCCCGACACGCAAACCGAGGCAAACCGCACTGGTCAGAGATGACCTCACCCCATCGCGGGAGTCTTCGAAATCCATGTTGATGTAGGCGGAGCCAGCACTTCTCAATCAAACTCCTGCAATGACATCACAGCCAATGGCAAAACAGCCTATGGTCAGTTGAGTCCGAGGCAACCAAACGAACACACAGAGAAATGGAGGTCAAACACACACACACACGCGCACTCGACACAATGTCTCACCTCACTCACACAAACACACACACACACACACACACACACACACACACAGCCTGAGGTTATTTGGAGTGTGTCAACTGTCAGGGTTCAGGGTTTGTATACAAGAGTGTGAGTGTGCGTGTGTGTGTGTGTGTGTGTGTGTGTGTGTGTGTGTGTAAAAAGATCGAACATGCACTGGGTCATGGCCAGTGGGAAGGGGAAATGTACCAGTGTATCAATGCATCAATGAAGGCAGCTGATCAGCTTTACATAACTCAGATCACAGATCAAAGCCGTATCGGCCATAATAATTGGCATGGCAACGCCAGACACGGCAGAGCAGTGAACATTCTAAAAAAAAAAAAAAAAAGACCAGTCTTTTCAATGTGTTTTTGATCCAGCTTGACTTAACGTAGCATAACGTAACGCATCCAGTGTCGCCCTAAGGCGGCTAGCCCCGGTCTCCTGTAAGGGAAGCAGGTCAAAGGCAGAATAAACAGGGCCAATCAGAGGCGGGGGTGACCAATGCTTGTAACACACACAGCCTTGCAGTAAGACTCAGTAATTATCTCCTAATGATCTGTTAGCTCTCCATTCCCTGTGTAGGCCTACACTGGACCAAAATAAAAAAGGTCCCGTGTGTGTGTGTGTAAACTGGAGGTGGGCTACATCAAGTGGGGTGCAGTCCAGGGATGCCCGCCCTTCAAATATCAGAGAGAAGAAAAAAAAACGGAGGGATTTTCTCAGAGAACACAGAGAAGAAAAGTCTGAACCATTTGTACTCTGTACTGTGATCTTTGGTTCAAACGAAGCCTAATGTATGGTGCTTTTCACAGAAATGTAGGCTACCAAAAAACATACATGGAAATGAGCTGATCCAGCGTGACTTCCCCTGCCTGTCCCCATCCAGCCACTGAGAGAGCAGACCTCGGTAGTCAGGAGTCAGGAGTCAGGAGTGAGGAGTGAGGAGTGAGGAGTGAAAGGGGGAGTGCAGGGCAACCTCTCCATTCAACACTCAGGCAAGGAGAGTCAATAAAGGATGAGGTGACCAGTCTCTGTGGAGCGGAGTGCAGCACAGCGCTCTGGATGTAATCGAGGCTGATCAGAGATCACCTCTGAAGTCATCAAGTAGACTAGGAAAGCAGTTAGAGTCGAGAGCAAATTCACTGGGCCAAGATGGCCGCAGACTACAGCACAGGGCAGAACAGAGCAAAATAAATGGGAAAAGGGATGACTCAGAAATGAACCAAAATATTTGCATCTTTCATCGAGCATGAAAACACACTTAGGTGTTTTTCATACAATGGGCCTAGTGCAGTCATGACACTAGTTTCTAGATCATTCGCTAGACATTTCAGGGAAAATAGATCTAAAATGTAACCTGAGACTTTATGCCAAGTTTCTGCCATCACACTACAGTTGCATGTCGACAAGACGCGTCCTGTTGTAATGGTTCCCATGGTAACACAACATCGGTGACAAATGTACAGCCACTTCCTTTACAAAACACCCTCTCATCCTGGCTTATCAGCCAGACAACCTCTACATGCACTGGGCAGGCCTAGCCTAGCTTAGCCTAGCCTGCATGAAGAGCATACTTCCTTTAGAAAATTGTACTCTGTTTGATTGGACACTATCCTTCTCCTCAATTGTAAACATGAATTTGGAAAATGTTAAATACAACAAGATGCTTTTGATGATTGTCATGTGACTTATTCTGTGTTCATCGTAACAGAACCATTTGAGGCCATTTGAGAGAGCTTTGCGCGGTGAACTTTGAGTCGTACTCCGGGACTCCAAACCCCCACAGACAGACAAACAATAGGGGCCGTGTCCTGGCGAGACAGGGTCTGCCCTAAAATAGACATTAAGTGGGCTTTGTTTATGTAGCGGGGAGCTATCGACAGCCCTAATCAGCTCTTGGATGCATGATGGAGAATGAGCCAAGGCTCTCTGGAGTCCTCACAGCTCTCACAGGGGCCACCCTGGCAGACGCCTGCCAAGAAAGACCAGACTGGGCGCACAACAGTGTTAATGTGAGAGGGGGAGGGAAATAAGAGGGAGGGGGAGAGAAAGAGAGAAAGAGAAAAGAGAGAGAGAATGGGATAGAGACAGAGAGAAAATAAGAAACACAGAGAGAGAGAGAGAAAGAAAAAGAGAGAGCACAGTGACAAGGGGGGACAAAATGAACAAAATGAAAGAGAGAGGGAGGGAGGGAGCGCTGGTGCATTGAAAGAAAGAGAGGCAGGAAGTGGGCGTAATTTCCTCAGGAAATGATCAGAGCCATTTCCTGTCGACCTGTCTGCAAGAGTCATGGTAGGAGTGCCACCGCAAGAAAGAAAGAAAGAAAGAAAGAAAGAAAGAGACTGATTGAAAGCTAACCAGCACAGAGAAAGAAAGCAAGAACACGCAGGAAAAAGTAAAATGTTTAAAAAAAAAAAAAAAAAAAAAGTGAGTGACAGAGATGGGCATTGTGTGCTCAAGAGACACATTAGCAAACACTGATATTGGACTGTTTGAGAGCGAGAGCGAGAGAGAGACAGAGAGAGAGAGAACACAATGGAGCAAGCAGGAGACAGCAGATGGCATGAGAAAAAGGCCTGAGGTAGAAGGATGCAGAGAGAGAGAGAGAGAGAGAGAGAGAGTGCATGACAGAGTGAGAGAAAGAGAGTGAGTAAGTGAACAGTCCGAGGCAGCAGGTGGAGAGAGATAAAGCGCGCGGGGATGGGGGGGGGGGGGGTGTGAGTGAAACCTACGGATGTGATGATGATATGAATGAATGGAGGGATTACAGGTGCATTGGGGAATGAGAGGCAGACCTGCTGACAATCCCCTGTCCTACGAGTCCCTGAGCCTGCCAGCCATCACCCAACCCAGCCCAACACCGCCCCAGCCCCAGCCTCAGCCCCAACCCCAGAGCCATGAACCCCAGCCCCAGCCCCAGAGCCATGAACCCCAGCCCCAGCCCCGGAGCCATGAACCCCAGCCCCAGCCCAACTCAGCCCCAGCCCCATGAGCCATGAGCCATGAGCCATGAGGGATGGCGGGGACGGCAAGCCTGCCGGGGCATCGCAAAATGGCCTCCACACAAGACACGCCACGTGACTGGGTTACCTCCCATTCACAATACTCACCTTCAGGCACACGCCTGGCTTCAGAGACTCCTGCTTCCGCTTCACTAGTTCCCACACTGTGGGGAACTTAGCCTACATTTTAGCACTGTGTACAATCTGTGACTCCCCCCCACCCCATGTTGTTAGCCGTTATGGGACGCGTCAGTCTTAAGAAGATAAAGAGTAACGCACACCAAAAACTGCTTTGGAGATGCTGGCTACTGGAAAAACTTCAGAAATAAACCAAAAGAAAGTGCCACACACACACACTACTCCAAGGTAGTTTATTCAATGAAACAATGCTTCTCCAGATTTAGCACCAGTCTTAACACTTAAGAGGGACAATAATATAAAGGCCTGGTAGGCTAATGTGAGCAAATGCAGAATCTGCTTGTTGGATGCACTTACAGTACTAGGCCCTCAATCCATTAATCTATGGTCTAATAATCTACTCTTAATCCATTAGGGCCGCTAATTTACTGCCCCACATTTGCAGCATTGCTTCTAGTGAGATGTACCATTCAGATGATGGGCCTGTGAAATTATCGCAGCCAATGGCTGGGTTTCCATCCAATGCTATTCGCCTTTCATATTCGAATAACATTCATTCGGCTCACTTTATGCGTCTCTGCATGTGTTTCCATCAACTGTGTAATGCGAATAAGAAATGAACGTTTGGCTAATCAAGTGATGTGTTCCGACCAGCTGTGGAATTAACTTCTATGGAAAGAAATGTGGTTAATGCGAATATTCGTGAATTTAACTGTTCGCATTTGCCTTATTCGCATCAAAAGTCAAACCATCTCCCTGGAGTGAATCAATAGTTTGAGTGAATTTATAGTTGCATTAAGAGACTGATGCGACTTTGCAGGTGTTTCCATCAAGGATTTCGTATTCGCCTAACTTAAAAGCGCATTTCCAAGTTGGATGGAATCCCGTCTAATGACTAACGAACAATGATGCCTTGCAGTCATACTTTGCATTCTGGACACCAACGCCTCACAATCATGCTTTACAACATGTAAAACCAGCTGTTGAGACCATTTGGGTCACTATCTTACACACACAGCTTGACTTTCAGATCCTGAGGTCATTATGAAAATGTTAGGCTGAGAAAGGTAACCTAGACACTGAAAATGATACACACAGACACACACACACACACACACACACACACGTACGCACACGTACGCACACACACACACGCGCGCGCGCGCACACACGTACGCATACACGCACGCACGCACACGCACACACACTCATGCACGCACGCACACAATAACACAGGTCTATTGTGAAAGCTGTGCCCAAAGTCATAAAAGGTATCCTCTGGCCTTTTATCAGCCACAACATGGCTGCCAGTCTGCCATTGGATCCACTCCTACATCAAATGTGTGTGCAGAGGGCTTCGCCACTTCACTGGCTCTTTCAGCCAACACTGGAAAAACCACAAGAGGCTGAATAAACCTCTGTCTAAGTCCAGCAGACATTACATAGGGAGGGAGAGAGAGAGAGAGAGGGAGAGAGAGAGAGGGAGAGAGGGAGGGAGAGAGAGACCAAGCAGGCAAGCCAGTGAGTAAGCAAGAGAAACAGGGACAGAGAAAATGAGAGAAAGAGAGACCGAAATAGAGGGAGGGAGAGAGAGAGAGGGGGAATCTGCAGCCATTTGGCCACATGAGACAGATTACACAATGCTATTATGCTAGTCTATCCTGGACTGCTGTGTTCTATTGTGCTACGCTGTGCTGCACTGCTTTGTAACGATGTGCTGATGGCCAACGTGATGATCTGTTGTGTTCTGGGATGCTGTGCTGTGTTCCTGTGTCTTGTGATGCTGTACTGTGTTGCTGCGTCTGGTTGTGTTCCAGATAGCAACTTGGTCAGCTGGCAATGAGAACTTGCAAAGCAACTAACAAAGTTATGAACTTAGTTTAGTTAGCAACTATGTTTTTTTAAGAAACGAGCTGTGCTATGTGGCTATGCTCTGCTGTGCTATGCTGTGTTACTATGCCTTGTGTTCTGAGGTGCTGTGCTGTGCCGTGTTGCTCTGCTCTGTTGTGCTGAGCAGGGCAGTAGGCCTGCTGCTGGAGCAGGGGGGGCCAAGCGGCTGTGGCTCTGACTCAGGGAAGAGGTGTGGCGCTCATCAGTGTGAAAGCACTCTCTCACTCGCTCTCTCGCTTCAGCCGCGTTAGCAGACTGACCGCGTGCTAAGACATGCTAGCGCAGCAGCACCGCACCCTCTTCCCCTGTCTGTCTCTGCCCTTCACACACACACACACACACACACACACACACACACACACACACACACACACACACACACACACACACAC
>JASCQY010130555.1:0-13290 GCA_030264315.1 Sardinella tawilis
CACACACACACACACACACACACACACACACACACACACACACACACACACACACACACACACACACACCATCCATCCATCCTCTTCTCTCCTCTCCTCCTGCTGGCTCATCAGTCATGCAGTGAGCATGTGCGAGTGTTGGAAGTAGAGCTCCATGAAGCCCCTCTCCTCAGTGGCTGCCTGCTGGAGAACTAAACCCAGAGAATCGACGGGCGGCTCAGACGCTGAAGGGATTTGACTTGAGATGGACAGGAGCCTGGAGAGTGGGATGTCACGGCTGTGGCATTAGAATGGACAGAATGAATGTGGCGTTGGTGTGTTTGATGGGCGAGTGGGAAGTGTTGTTAGTCAGTGTAGTGTGTCAGTTAAGCAGAACCATATAGGGCCCATAGGACAACTACAGTAGATGACCATGCAGCACAGGAATCAAAGGCTCATGTCTCTCTCTCAGACGTCCATTAAAGATGCTTAGATGTTTCGTTTTACAAAACATGAGAAATCATGCAGGTTGAAGTGATTTGACTTCTCATTGTCTTATTTCCTCCTGCCTGGAGTTGAGACCGTGCTTTTGTTATAGATGTTGTATAAATAAAATTGAATTGAATTGAATTTCATTCAGTTGATTTGACCTTCATTACCTGAAGATTTGGTGCATGGATTACTCAACTGGGCTCCCTGGGTTCCCACAACTGGGTTCCCACATTTGCTAGGGTTAGTGATCGAGCTAGGGCTAGTGTTAACCCTAACCATAGGATATATGGGAACATAGGGCTGTGGAAACACAGGCACGCTGTCGGTGTGGAGTACTAAGCAACCCAGCAAGGCCTTAAGTATTCGGTGTGCCATCAGGCTGGACTGGAGGCAGTCTGCCACCCCAACTAGCAGCTAACTGGACGCCGCTGAGTGTTGCCCTGGGCATGGCTGGCATTAATGATGGCAGCTTGGCTGGCACACGCAACCTGTTAGCACACCAGCTACTGCTAATGACCTGACAGCCAGAGTGCCGTGTGTGTGTGTGTGTGTGTGTGTGTGTGTGTGTGTGTGTGTTTATATTAGCTTGAGCCTCCACAGCCTGGCATTCTGATGGACTCTAATCAGCTCTCTCAGTGGTCTGAAAACAGGTGGAGGAAAGGCATACTGTAGGCTAATTTTCTTTTCTTTTTCTTTTCCAGATATTTCAAGGATATCTTACTACACAGGTGAGTGTTCATGAAACAGTACTTCAATAATGTGTGTAAGAGTAATGCATAGTGAACTAGCGCTTATTGTCGTTAGTTGTAGAAATAGCTTGTGACACCAGTTCACAATGTACCTGCACCATCACACTGAGGACGACAAAGGTAGTATCGGGTAGATAAGGCCACAGCCGATTTATGGACTTAGCCCTGCATTAGCCCCTGGGTGTAGGCTAACATCTATGGAAGAGATGCAAATCTGTATCTATGGTAAGGACTTTGTAATTAATATGGTGAAACTGGGCAGGGTGCTTTGGTATGTGCATGATCTCAATTACAAATTAACTGATCCGTTAAAATCTGTGAACAAAAGACTTTTAACTGATTGTTAAAAGCATAAAAATGACAGAAACACTTTGTTTCAGTGCAATCTAAATGTAATTATTAAATCTGATTAAATGAATGCTGTTAATTCATGTCCGAACCATATCCCAGTTTCTGACGTTCTGTTACCACAAGTACAAGCATGACAACGAATCCAGCATTCGTATAGCATTTGTGTGGTTTCATAAACATAGTGTATATATCAACATGGGCAGTATAGATTTGTGGACCATAGCATTAGAATGCAGCTGTATTTGCATACATTGGTGGAATGATTAATTTCATGATTCAATTAATTTATTCAGTGCTGGTTCATTTTGTCACTTGAAATGAATTCCTTTTATCATGTTATCGTTGTGTATAAAGAAGGACAAATGCATGTATCACTGTCTAACTCACGGATTGGAGGACTTAAAGGTGGTTTTACAGTTACTGGTACATCTATGGCAAAACCACTATTCATATGGAAATTGTGTGATTTATTAAGAACAATGATGGGCTTAGCAGCTGTAAAGAGCATCTTATTAACATGTCCACTCCATAGATCGCCATTTCATTTGGAATAAGCATCAGAAAAGAAAATCTGTGCTACAAAACTTCAAAAGAGGTTTTCTACTACAAAAGAGCTACTGTATATCTTTTTGCAGTGGAGAGTCAGTTGAAATTGGCTGTAGTTTTGTCCCCTGGAGGTCTCGTGTGTGTGTGTGTGTGTGTGTGTGTGTGTGTGTGTGTGGTGGAGGAAGTGGTTGTGGTGAGGTGATATTTGAGGCTTTTAGTGTTCCCTATGGGAGGCTCCCCTGGCAGGAAGTCCCCTGTCTCTGTCTCAGCCCAGAGGATAATCACACTCAACACCTGGGACTGCATGACATGGGAGCTATAACGTGTTGTGTCGCGTATTGTGCAGCACAGAAGGATTCACTTTTCTGTTTCTGATGCACAACCATTGCATGCTCATCACGAGCCTCCGAGAGTCCTTGAGAGCAGAGAAAGGTTGTGTGCACTGGCAAGAATTTTGCAATCTGTATCATATCAAGCATATCAGTATATATATTTTACTTATTAAAATGTAAGCAATGCAATATGGCAGTGCATGAATGCATTGCCAAGGGCATGAAGTGTGAATTTTTAAAAAAGTGAACTGTGTAAGCTGCCTGATCACAACACAGCTTCTCTTAATAGTTTGAACACAAAATTAACCACTTTGTTTTGTTTTGCATGTAATCTATGATGATAAAATGACTAGATCAACAGGCCTGTATTTGAAGAGCTCAGAGAATTCTCCGGTGCGTGTAAGTCCAGAAATCACTTAGCTGCGCGCTCTAAGATAATAGTGGACCCTAAGTCCACTATTATCAAAACAACTTCATTTTTGAATATTTTCTGTATTTTTTCAATAATTGGAATAGCATCACAAAACATACTTTATACTTATACATTCCTGCATCCTTTCTGCTGGGAGCATCAGACTTGAGTCCCTGAGTTAGGCAGTGATTTCAGTTCAGTTGCAAGTTTTCCAGATATTTCCATTGGTGTGATTTAGCTACTGTGGAAGTTCCTCCTTTGTCCCTTGCAGCTCTGTGCTTGTATGTTGAGGCATGCACTTGTGTTGGAGTGGGATAAACAAACCCCTAAGCCAGTCTATGGGAGCTGGCTGTGGCAGGTGCAACCTACTTTCTGCCTATAGCTGCAGCAGACATGGGCTGGTTGTTGACTTGGGAATCTGAGCCTATGGTGTGGTGTTATTTCTGTGTCAAAATCTTACCAGTCATTTCCTTAAAATATTAGCCTTTCTGAAATGTCTCTGAAACTCTGGCTGGGACAGTCAGTTCAAATAATTACGCTTTGCAGACAGCAGGGGGTGGACTCCTGTGAGCTAGTCTGCTCTGCCTCTCTGCCTCAGGAGTTAGTCTGCTATCGCCTGTCTATCTGCCTCAGTAGCAACAGTGGTCAGGGGCCTTTTTCTCATCTCTTAAATGAGTAGGCTAGGCTCTCCCCTCCCCTCCACTCCACTCCTCTCCTCTCCTCAGTAGGCTTATAGTATGGCTCTCCCAAAGGAAAGGAATGTTGAGTAAATGCAGCAGATGCTTGAAATCATTTACTCTCAAGCTGGCCTTGATTATCATTCCTCTAGAACCGACTCGAGCGCTGACCAGGGCCCCTGTCTGCCGGACTGGCAGTCTGTGCTACTCTCTCTCACTACCCTCACTGCTAATCTACTGGTCTTGAACCTCACTGCCTAGCCAAAGGCGCTTTGCTATTTGCTCTGGTTGAGTGAGACTGAGCAAAAGGGATAATGATTCATGATGAAATGATATATTTTTAAGCTCCCTAGAAGTGCTTGCTGACCTATTCAAGTGTGAGGTTGTGCAAGCACTCCAGGTATATTAGAGTGTTCTGTGGACTGTGTAGCTCGATACAAATCCTCCTCTCGCTGGATGTAGCTCTCCAGATTAGAGCTCCACTTCATGTCCAAAAGGCTTTTTTTTGTATCCCAAAGCATTAGTTCTATTGTAGTGCGTTTTGTTGTGTTCGTGACCGTTAAGACGTAAAATCTTCAGCCAGGCAGGTGGGCGAAGGACACAGCACGGCAGCAGGTGTAGCTTCAGTCTGGTTTGGACTGGGCCTGCGGAGCGGAGCGGAGCGGAGCGAAGTGTGCAGCGTATGTGTTGTTGTTTGTGCCTCTCCCCTCCTCGTTGCCCTCGTCTTGTCAGGCATCCAAGGCTTTCTTTACCTGACCACTCTGCCAGTGTGCTTGTGTGTAATTTAAGACCCTGAGTGAGAGCTGGTGGTGGTGGTTTGGAGTGGAGGGCTTTTGGCAGGAGAAGCTGAGTGGCTGCCTGGCTCTCTGGCCCGCCGGCCCACATAACAACCCGGTCAGAATGGACGTGCAGCTCTCTTGTGCTGGGAAGGAGGCCGTGTCGTCTCTGTAAACAGGCGAGGGCTGTGCGAATGGCAGTTAGGGAGGGTCCTGCATATGAATGAGGACAGTCCCCCTCTCTACTGCCCCCCCCCTTCTCTCTCTCTCTCTCTTGATTTGCTTACCCTCTTCAGTCAATGAATATGAGCACTCTCTCTCTCTCTCTCTCTTTCACTCTCTGTCTCTTTCACTCACCCTCCGTCCCACACTCACACTGCCTTGTGTGCTCTATCTTTTTCTCTCTCTCTCTCTCTCTCTCTCTCCACACTCTTGCACACAGAGCCCTCATGGGAGAATCGCGCTGCAGCGCCGCTCACTGTGTCCTGGATATGAGCGCCAGGAGCTGAAAAGAGATGTTCACTCGGAGCTGGAGAGGAATGTATGGCTTTAAAAAAAAAAAAGGCTCGCTTTGTTTTCTATTTTTTTCCCACATGCTTCGGTGTCTTTCAACCGCCTTGTCTCCCTTGATTAGTTTTCAAAAGCAACATTCAGAGCGGGGGATTTGTTTTTGATGCTGTCGGCTGTGGAACCCTGTGGATTTGTAGAACAAGGACAGGACTGAGAGAGAGAGAGAGAGAGAGACGAGGCAGCGCGCGAACGAGCGAAAGAACGAACGAACGAAACAGCTCTTCTCCAATGCCATTCATCGATCATCTCTACAACTTGGCCAAAGCAGATCTCTCTGCCAGCCAGTTTGGCGACCTGGTGGTCCTTGGAGCGTAAGGAATCCCTTGGCTGGTCCTGTCCTTGGGCAGCCTCCGGCAGCGACTCCACCAGCCCTGCGGTGAGGCGTGCTCAGGGGCCGGGGGCGGCCAGCGGGGCTCTATGCGGCGGCGGGAGCGCGGGGCAGCGGCGGGGCCTGGAGCGCTGAAGCAGGTGGAGCACACATGGAGCCCAGCGGCTGCAACCCCTTCCCCCTGTGCTGGTCACGGGGCGCCTGCATCTACTCCTACGGCCCGCCTCTGCCAAGTACGTCTCTGCTGGAGCCTGCCTGCCTTTCTGCCTTTCTGCCTTTCTGCCTGCCTGCCTTCCTGCCACAGGCCACATGCCACGCAATGCCTCTACTGTAGCCCTGTCACATGTCACCAACGCTTTGACTTTTGTTTCTGCTTTTGACGCGTTTTAGTCAGGAGACGCATAAGTTCATCGTCTTGTTTGTTGTTCTGATGGGTTTTAGATGTTTGTTTGAGACGTGCTCTTCCAGTGTAAGACTGTAATGTTTTGCAGTGAGTTGTTTGTCAGCCACACACTGCTCTGTGCTGGTTTCGATCTAGTGGGTAGGCTGTAGAGAACCAGTGTCCTTGTGTCCCAGGGTCCCTGTGTGCCTGATCTACAGAGACGTCTTTATGATCCAGCGACTGCATCTGATAATTCCGCAATCCAACCCAATCCCTCCCTTTCATTGCCTCGTATCAATCAGTTGTTCTAATGACTGATCCCCCCCAGCAGAGCCTCCGCACCTCCTGGCTGTGTGCTAGTGGAGGGGAGGGGAGGGGAGGGGAGGGGAGGACCAGTGTTACATGCAGGCAGCCGCCTCATTACTCAGGGCTCAATTCCCATCCGTCTTGGACTGATTAAGTGTCAGTGTGCTGTGTGATTAGTGGGTCTTCCCAGAGGTAGGTGGCTAACTAGGCCATGTACTGTACCTGCCCTAGCACTGCTGGTAGTAGTGGTGGTGGTGGTGGTGGTGGTGGTGGTGGTGGTGACAGCTGGCTTGCTTTACCCTTTTCCAGTTCAGCTCGGTGCTGCTGGCGCTTGGCGCTGGGATTGGATGGCCCGGTATCTGGGTAAAGACAAAAATGGAGCGCATTAGATAACTCAGCAGCTTCCAAAAAATGCCTCCTCTCCTCCTCCTCCCGGAGGTGAAGCGAAATAAGGGAGGTATCTGATTTCATGCAGTGCCAAGACCCAGCACACATACTGGACCTCCTGGACCGCGTGTGGTGGTTAGGGCTACTATGGGATGACTCAAGCAGTCACAGCCGCCTTAAGAGTCTGTTTTGATTGTCAAAATTAAAAAGTGCTGAACGGCTGGTGTGGCACGCTGGTGTTCTGTGGTCTTTTTGAACTGGATGTAAACGGCCATTTTCCCGACCTTGGGTGTCTATTGCGAGTTTGCATGGATAATAGGCCAGGTTAAATGAAAGCCAGTGCCTGGAGCTATGTGTTTGTGTATGGCTTAGCCTTCACAGCCCTTCTCTCAGACCGGAGTCTGTTCAGGCCAAAGGGATCAGGTGGGATGCTGTTTGCGAATGCTGTACAGAGCACCTCTGTTCACTTTGAGAGAGCCAGACCTCGACTATTGATTTCACTCATTAAAAGATAAGAACGCATTGGCATCCTTGGAAAGCAAAACAAACGTGGTTCGTAAACTAACAACTTGAAAATACAAAGTGCTTTGCATTGCTGTGAGCTGCAAAGGTCCTTAGACACAGGAGAGGTGGATTTGCTAATGTACTGGTGATTGTACTCCACTGCACTGCACTGTACTGTATGCCTGAAGGCTGACGGATGGGTGCATTGAGGTGTGCAGTCCTAACTGACTGTAATGACGGCATCAAAGCCGTGCGTAGCGACTAGCCTTGAGTGGTCAGCTGAAATCCGAGCCTGCGCTCAGTTTAGGCATCCTTTCAGGCCGCTTTTCCCAGGCAGGTCGCACAGAGGCGATCTTCTTACCTGGCCGCCCCTCTCCTCCCCTCTCCTTCCCTCCCCTCCCCTCCGCTCTTCTAACCTCTCCTCTGGGCTCTTTGGGGAAGCAGTGCAGCCCTCTGTGCTGGGCTGGGCTGAGCGGCGCCAGTGGGGGCTCTGCTTTCAGCTCTCAGCTCTCAAACACACTGGGGCGGGGGGAGACACACAGGCTCCTCACGGGCGGATGTGGGATCAGGTTCTCCCACTCACTGTGGCCACAGGTGGAGGCAGTGGGAGCAGAAGGCTAAGAGTGATGCTATAGAGCCTATTGTATGGATATCTGTTGCACTATACCATAGCACTCTAGAGAATGGGCTCATACAAGGCCTTTGTTCTGTGTGGAGTGACTAACTCTTGTCCTTTTCAGGACCCCCCGGATATTTCCGGAGTTTTTTAAGATGCTTGTTTGCTTGTAAGATTTGTGGAAATTCGGAATGATCATTAGGCTACGTATTTGATCATTTGTAACCTGTTCTGCCCACATTGACCTCACTGTGAACTGTGGTGACTGCAGAGCATGATGGCTGCGGGTGGAAGGTGTCCCAGAGGTTATCTGAGACGCTGTTCTGGAGAATGTTGTGAATGCTCTTTTGTAACAGTCGGGGAAGAGCAAGTAAGGACTAGTGCCATAGCCAAAGACAGGAGCATAAATCTATTGTGCAGCAGTCCTGATGGCTGATGGGAAGTCTTGTGACTCCAGTTAAAATAGGCCACTATGTGATGTGCTCCTGTCCTGGGAGAGGTCACCTACAGTGTGAGTAACCAGCACAAGCACTAGGAGGAGCAGTGAAGCATATGAAGCTTCTTATTATAGTTGACTTGTATCCCCCCCCCATCTCTCTCTCTCTCTCTCTCTGTCTCTCTCTCTCCCGCTCTCTGTAGTCTCTCAGTGGGTGGGGCTAGTGGTCTAACAACCCATAGTATGCATGTAAGGGCCAGTAGAGGTAGAGCGTTTGGGCAAGATCGTTGAATCCACTTGTGGCTGTGGCTGTGGCTTTATTGGCGGAGCTTTGGGGTCATAACCGCGTAGGTCGCGTCAGCCGAGCAGAAGAAGGCTGTATTGATTGGACGATGGCACATTCTGGCACATTCTGCCTCATCTCTCCCTGCGTCTGCTGCCCGTTGACCCAGCAATCTCCCAGCCTCTCCAATTCACCAGATGGAATTTGGCCATCCCTGTTGAGCAGTGATTAGGGGGGACAAAGCTCTTTTGAGTGTTGGAGACAGGGCAGACACACACACACACACACACACACACACACACACACACACACAATGCGGTGCTAGTGGAGACTCAGAGGGGTGGACTTCACCTCTTCATCATGTCCTCCTCTGCAGTTAGAGCTCAGCTGGAGGCTCATTTGAGTCCCCAAACAAACAACACCAAACAACTCTGTGGCCAGTGTCAGCGTTAGTGCTGTGACTGAGTTGACTGAGTCATTGTTTAGCCACATGTCTACACATTTGCTAAAAAAAACAATGCATCTCTGCAAGGAAGCACCTGTTTCTTCAGCTCAAAAAAAAATCTGTTGTTGTTTAATATTTGTATTGGCCAGTCCTCGGCAGAGTTGTGAAGTCCATGAAGTGTATGCAGATTGACAGGTGCAATATACCCCCGGCCACACCTGGCTGACTTGTTTACCAAGGACAGCTTTGTCCATGAGTCAGTCGCAGAGGCGGTGCGCCTGTGCGTATGCGTCGCTAGAGCTGCCTTAGCGGGCCGGCAGGGTCCCGTCCTGATAAAGGGCTGTTTTTGCAAAGGGCCGCTGGCCCTGAGCCCATCCTCCAGGAAGGGGCTGCTGCATTCTCGGGGCCTCCACGGGAAGAGACAGGCAGGAACAAGATCTGCTCTGTGACTGAGCAGCCAGGCGCATTGTGATAACCAGGATGTGACGCGACAGCAAAGGAAACTCGGGGAGGTGTGTGTTTGTGTGTGTGTATACAGTGTGTGTGTGTGCATAAGGTTGAGTATAATCTGTTTTATTGGGCTGGAAAACCCCAAAGAGATAAAGCAGTCTGAAGCGAGTGGAGTGGAGTGGAGAGGAGAGGCGGTCGATGTCCCTGGAGCGAGGCGCTAACCTGGTTGGGTGCTCATGGGTGAGGAGGGCAGGCGCCTCAGCCGCAGCCGCCGCGGCCCCAGTCTGCTGTGGAGCTGCTTGCCGTTCCTTGCCAGAGGTAGGCAAAGAGAACGCCGCTACAAGCCCATCACCAGCAGCACTCTCGTGCGCTGTGTGCGGCACAGGGAGGGGGAGGAGGGTTAAGCGCAGGAAAGGGTTAAGGTCGGCAGGGTGAAGGCTTTTTCTTCTTGTTGTGGGGACATGTTGACAAATGGTTTAGAACATTCTAGAGCTGGTGGTGTTTGCACAGCTCTTTTGTGCGGTTTTACAGTCTGAAAAGGCTCTGTCGTTTTAATGGAGTGTTTGCCCTTGCCTGCGAGTGCTGGACTCAGCCCGTGTTTCCGTTTCAGTTGGACTTGAAATGTGTTGATAGTCGACACAAAGTTCAGAAGGGCAAACTTTACAGTGATTTGACCCACTAATGTTTAACCGTTAATGAGGAGAGCTAGCTGGAGCTACTGGGATACATTTCCAACAGAGGAAGGTAATGAGCTTGGCGCCAGCATGGGTTTTCATGTGGCTCAGTCCCTCTGCTTTTGAGCCACACTCTACTGTAGCTGTGACAAAGGCTGGCACCAATGCACTGAGTGACGGAAGAATCTAGAACAGTATGGGGCTCAGGGCATATGGTTTCATGTATCGCTAGTCTATAGGCTACACGAGGCAATGGATCACCATTTTTAAGGTGTCATTTCAGGAAAGCTGTCACAGTGTAAAAATACACGACCACATGCATGAGCCAAATGTGTTGTCCCAGAATACGTGTCTTCCCAGCATGCAGATTGCGAAAAAAGAAATATGTTGGAACTGTAACGATTGGAAATATGTTGTTTTGGCACATGATTGGGAAAGACTGGAACATATTTGCCAAGAGTTTGGAATGCTTGGCATAAGGGCAGTATCCTGTATTTGTGCAATGTGCCTGTTAGCAGTGACTGCGTTGCTGTGGTTCTAAAACCCCAAGATGAATATGTTACATTATGTTTACATACCGCAACCTTTGGAGGATTGTGCAATGCATTTAGGTCATGCTGCGTATACAGTACTGTAATCTCTCGACCTATGGAGGCCTGTAAAAGACAGCAAGAGTGGTGGCCTCCAAGTCATAGATCTGGCTTGATTAGTTCTGCGGGGCTCAGCGCATAGCCACCTTATGCTCTGAATGGAGATTAACTGAAGAGGATTCCCGCATTATTTTCCAGCTTCATATTCCAGGGCCTTGATCCAGATTTGTTTAAATAAAAAGAGACAGATGGGTCTCATATTTGTTTATGAAAATGATGAGTGCCTTATGAGGTTGTTGTTTAAGCCTCTTAGGGCAGGGGACAGAGATGGAATACCAGTTACAGTCAGACATTGGTACATCAGACAGCTTGGTAATCTTTCCATTCAGTCCTAGTTGTAATAATGCATGAAAAGTAGGGAAATATCTTTGGGATATAATGAAGAGACCGAGCTCTCAGATCATAACATCCTGTTTCATACCTACCTGTAGATGGCAAATCAGTTGAACTCCATTGTTTTTGCTTCTACAACCACAACCCCATGAGTCTGTCATCACCTCATGAGTCCGTGTGGGTTGGTTGTTGTTGTTCTCCAGTGTCCAAGCAGTCTCTGTAGAGTGGCCATTCCTTCTGTGTGCTTCCCCTCATCTCCTCTCCTCTGCTCTCATCTCCTCTCCTCTCCTCTCCTCTGCTATCCTCTGCTCTTGTCTCCGGTGCAGAATATGACGGACACCTAGCACCCACCAAAGGGATGGCGGCGGCTTACCTGGACCCCAACCTGAACCATGCGCTGTGCTCGGGGGTCAAGCCCCGGCTCAGTGCAGGGATGGAGCGACCCCCCGGCATGCTGGAGCGCGTGCTCAAGGTCTTCCACTACTTCGAGAGCAGCAGCGAGCCCTGCACCTGGGCCAGCAACATCCGCCACGGGGACGCCACCGACATCAGGGTGAGCGCGCGCATGGGACCAGGGCTTCCCTCTACTGCTCACGGCCCCCTGGCAGAGCCCAGCTCTCCGTCTGGATGATTACACTATGCTTATAGGCATTGGCACATGCTCTTGTTCTAAGCAACTTACTGTACAGCACAATATAACACACAAAACAAATTGAATGATCTAAAAGGCCAATATTAAGAAATTAAATTATTGAATGTTATAAGGGAAAACAATGTCAATGTTTATTAAGACAGTGCCTTTTACATAGCAAAAACTGTAATCATACCATATAATCAAGCCTGTACACTGTAAGACAGTAGGTTGATCCTTTGCAGTTGGATGTTTTTGTCACATAATCAGCACTGCTGATCTACAGTACGTGTCTTTGCTATATAGGCCCTGAGAATAGGCTCTACTGTATTAGCTCAACTGTAATATCTCTGATGTCTTTAAATAGCACACTGACTGATACTGTAAGTCTAAGAATAGACTACCCATCACTATATTTAACCTACAGTATAGAGGCCCTAAAGATGTTGCATAAAGGAAATGGCCTTAAACATTCTTATTTTCGGTGAAGACCTGAATCTGTCAAAGATGCGACTAATGCGTCGGGGAAACAAGGCGTTCCCGTGTGGCTGCCCTACAGTGGTGTCAGTTAGTGCAACACTTTACTTGGTGTTCTTGCTCAGGGTGTTAGAATGGTGCTGAACCAAGCTGGCGGTGTGATCTTGGAGGACTGCAGAGAATGCACTTCACCTCAGCCAGAGTGGCTACAGTACTGTACTGTGCCGTCATAAATCCAGATCTGCCATCGCTCTAAATTACTTACAGGTCTCTCCCATTATCTGTGTGTGTGGGCAACTGCCTCTTCTGAAGCACAGCACTGGATTCCATTTTGACTTGAGCAGGGAACTGTGCAGTATGTGGAAGCTGTCATGTGATTTACTAATTCCCAAAGTTCTAAATCTAAATAATTGAACAGCTCAGCAGTGTTTGTCAAAAGAGCCATTTTAAGCACATTTTGCACCTTCCATTCTATTTAACGCTGCCTGTAATGTAAACTGTATCCTGTGGTCTTTAAGCTAAGTGCAGTGCAGTGGTGTGCAAGAAGGCAAACCTCCGCCAGTTTATCCTTCTTCCCGTGACGGCACTGATCAGGCTGAGCTCCCGCTGCTGTGACTGGCATGGGATAGATGAAGTGATGGAAAAGTAAGCCCAGCAGGAACATCCATCAGTGCCCTGGGCTATGTGTCACCTAGTGCAGTCAGAAGGGGAAGCCCCCCCCCCCCCCCCCTGTCTTAGGCTTGGCTGATCAGTGTTATTGATAGGAGTCTTAGATAGTGTTAGTGTTATTGATAGTAGAAAGTAGTCGTATTAGTCAGTCAACCCTGCTCATCAAGCCTGCGGTGATCACTGCACAGGATCATCAGAAACGTGTTGCATTGTGCCATGCAGACTAATGGAGATTGATAAGATTGTTAACAGTAGGATCAGATGAATTGGTTAATTCCGTAAAGCATCTTAGAATATCATCTTGAAGCGGAATTGAAGTGTATGGAGTGGTCACAGCCGAAGCACTGTGGGCGAGCAGTCACCTGATGTTGGTTGTTCCACAGGGGGTCATCCAGAAGATTCTGGACATCCATAAGGTGAAGTGTGTCTCCTGCTTCGGCCTGCGCCTCAGCCACCTCAAGACGGGCGAGATCCACTGGCTGCACCCCGACTTGGGCGTGTCGCACGTGCGGGAGCGCTTCGAGCGCGTGCACCCGCAGGAGGAGTGGAGGTAAGACTCGTGCGTGTGTTGGGCGCTCTCTCTATACGCCTCTTCACAACACCTTGGAGTCGGCCCACACAACATGCACATGACGACAAGATGACTAGTTTTGCTGATGTGTCTTTCCAAGATGAGTGGAATGATAAAGTGCTTAAAAATGGTTAAAAACAGTCAAATTCAGAATCATTCTCTAACGACCATGAAAAACACAGGGGCAAAAAGCTCTGTGTGTGTGTGTGTGTGTGTGTGTGTGTGTGTGTGTGTGTGTGTGTGTGTGTGTGTGTGTGTGTGTGT
>JASCQY010130567.1:0-13288 GCA_030264315.1 Sardinella tawilis
TCGCGTTAAAAAAAATAACGAAGTTAAAATTGTTAAGAATTAACTCGTTAATAACGCGATATTTTTGACAGCACTAACAAAAATAAATAAAAAAAATACATGGTTAAAATATGCATATGCTAAAAGAAAAACACAGGAAAAAACAAAATGTTTAAAATACACATAATACATATATAAATATATCAGGGGTAAATGTAAAAAAAAAATGTATAAAATTATAAATAGAATTAAGAAAATGCTTTTGAAACGAGGGTGGTTTTGAGTTGGGTCTTAAAACTGGCAATAGTTGGGGCATTTTTGATGGTGGTTTGATGGAGTTTCTTCCATAACTGGACAACTGAAGGCGGCTTCACCATGCTTTGTGAGAACGGGGATTATGCATAGTGATTTGCTGTCTTCTGATCTAAGAGGTCTGGGATATACATTTGGAACATGTCAGATAGATATTTAGGCCCTTTGCCATTTAGTGCTTTAACAACTAGCAGCAGTACTTTAAAATCTATTCTAAAAGAGATAGGTAGCTAGTGTAGGGATTTTAGTACTGGCATAATATGTTCCCTTCTTCTAGCTCTTGTTAGGACTCTTGCTGCTGCATTTTGTATGAGCTGCTGCCTGATGGTCTTTTTTGGGAGTCCAGTGAACAAGCCATTACAAGCCATAATCAAGCCTGCTTGAAATAAAAGAATGGATAAGTTTTTCCATAAGGTCCCTTAGCTTGACAATGTTTTTTAGATGGTAAAACGATGTCCTGGATATGGCTCTCACATGATTCTCAAATGTAAGGTCACTGTCAAGTACATGTATTATTCCCAGATTTCTGACTGTAGTCTTAGTTTCAAGCTCCTTTGTGCTGAGGAGTGTGGCAATTTTAGTGCGTTCCGCCTTTTTACCAAATAAAATCACAAATTAACTCGGTTTATGCTAAAGAGCAATTGACCGTTCTCAAAACCCCACCCAAGAACAGCTATTGACCAATCATACGCATAACAACCAACTTGGCAACAAAAAGGGCAATGAAATATCATCAGGACAGCAGGATATCTAACAAGCTAACGTTAGCATTCTGCTGTGAGAGAAGCCACGTTAGCACTGTAGCTTGCTATGCCACTGGCATAAGACAGCAAAGACGGACAGCGGACAAAGACGGACAGGTCATGTCGTGGCTATTTGGCTGCTTTAGAATTGTCTCTGTTGGGCTTCAGCATTGATCCCTACGGGCCAGGCTGATCCTGTCCTTAAAACACCCCTAAACATTTCGTTTTAAAAGATGTGCAACTCACCGAGTGGTTAGTGGTCTTCAACGATCTTCCATAGCAAGTTTCGTAGAGAAATACAACTTCTGTCGTCTTTTATCAGATGTGCACTTCCCAAATTGCTCCTAAAACACATTGAACATTAATTTGTAAAGACGTGAAACTCACCGTGGGGTTAGTAATGTTCACGGAAATCTTCACGAACCGTGACTTCCTTCATTACTTTTACTGCTACTGAATTCTTAGGTGGATGGATACGGGTGTGAAAATAGGTCCACAATTGAGAATAAATGGTCAAAAACCTACCAGAAACCATGCAGTTTGCAGCGATATTTATGTCAGCACATCAGTGAACATTAATGACCACTCTGTAAGTTTCACGTCTTTATAAACGAATGTTTAATGCGTTTAAGGAGCGATTCAGAGAGTGCACGTAGCTGCCATTCTGAAGGGAGCCGGGGAGCAACAGCAACAAATGGAAATTCTCATAATAGCATTATGATTCAAAATATAAATCTTACCCATTGTATTTAATCAAAAACTATCTGGAAAGGCTTTAAGAGTTAAAAACCGAACCTTTGCTTTAAGAATTCATGAAAACTTGATACTTGTGGACTTTCTCTGAAAATCAACTGCTTATTTTCTCTGCAGTCCTATGTAAAACCATACCTTACCATACCAACCAGCAACAATGGCTAACAATGGTTGCAAACGGTCAATTGCACACTCAATCAGGCCATTTTGGAGCAGTAAACCAACTAATGAAATGCATGAGAGTGTCATCTGTCACCTCTGGAGGTTTTTGTCAGGTAAAAGGCTGACTTAGGCATTTTGAATCCAATCAGGCTTTTTCTTTATTTTTTTACCCCTTAAGGCCAGTTCAAACCAAAGATTCGCGACGGTCCTACACGGTAGGGAGAGTTGCGGTGGTGTGAATCAAAGGCTGCAAGGAGTTGCAAGCCGTCGCAAAAGATTCAACATGTCAAATTGCAGTTGCGGAGTTTTAGAACGTTTTTACCTCACATCTTTTATGACGCAACGTTAATCAATCAGTCCAGCAGAAATGCCAGGGCAGAATTTTAGTCAACGGAGATGGAGAGAAATGCAATTACCTTCTTTCAATGAAACAGCAGAGTCTGCTCAATTTCAGTTATCATGGATATGAGTCACAAAAACAAACATAATGTTTTAGACAGTTTGCCATTACCTAAACGTTGCTTACTTTGTTTGCTAACTAGCGATTTGCTAGTTTATCAGGACGTTGTTATAGAAACCACGGTCCCGTTGCGAGTTGTTGCATTGGTGTGAATTCTAATAGAACGTTGCAGCAAGTTGCTGGTTTTTAAAAGGTTGCAGCTTGTCTCGTCGCGGATCTCTGGTTTGAACTGGCCTTTAAGATGCATGACCTACAAAATCAACATATCTGCATGACTGGGGTCAAAAATGACCCCAATTAGAATTAATGCATTCTAAAATTAATTGTAATTTTTTTGGTCAAAGATTATGTTTTTAATTTTATTTTTGGTCAACAAAAGAAAAGAAATTTGGAATAATGATTCTTTTATAAGTTTATATCACTACTGTATACTGTATACCTTTTACTGTACAGTATACCATGGGTGACAAATGACCTGTATTATTTTATACTGTAGGCTATCTTCAATATCTTTTTCCACTGTGCAAAAGAACTGCACTCACTAAATTATTCTTAACTTTTTTATTTATTGCACCATGTCTTAAACAAGCGCGTTTCGGCGTAAAGCCATCCTCAGTACTTCCTCTCCGCTTCTTCAATATCTTTGCCATCAATGAATTTATGCATTCATGGCTCCATGAATTTCTCAATTAACTTGTTTTTGATGATTGTAAATCCTTTTTTCCTTTTTACTTGAGTACAAAGCATTTTACATCACTGCTCTTCTAAGGCGCAACATGCGTTCCCCATTGACCCCCATTCATTTCCTATGGTATTTCATGTATCACGGTGGGCTTCTTTGGTGTATTCTTTTTTAAGAATCTTCTTTTTTAAGAATTCTTTTTTTCAAAAATATTCCAATTATTTATGAATTATCTTGTATTGGACTGATAATCACAGTTGAAAAATGTATAGAAAATGATTGGGGTCATTTTTGACCCTGTGTATGCAGAATTGAGGTATTGAGGAATTGAGGCGCCTTATGCCAAGTTCAGACTACACAATTTTAGAAAGGATTTCGAGGTCGCGGGGTCGGCTTGAAAATCACAGGTAATCGTAGGTCAATCGGCGAGCACTAGTCGTCAGGTGTGAATTACTCGCAGACACGATTCCTCTCAATCGCATGTTGATCTTATATTGTCACAAAGAAAACCCGGGCAACCCCAAGAATACCTGAATTGTGAAACATACTGTATCATGACACTACATGTTTCCAAGCATGTGATGCCATGGGATAAGCTCACTGAAGCCTTACATCCCACATGAGATAAAGAGGAGAAAGTTAGTACAGTAAGCAAGTTTTCACTGAAGTCACTGAAACGACTTTACAAGGAACTGTCCCAATTAAGGAGCCTATGTTCATAATTAGATTAATCCACTGCAAGCTACTGTTGAGAAAAGAGTCTGATGAATAAAAGATACTGCAGTAATAATAATGTAAAGCAAATAAATGAAAAATGTCACAATTTTTTTTTTCCGTTTCATACAAAACATCTAGTGCTTGGAGTGATGTCCACTCTGTTAATCTGAAATCGTATTAAATGTCTTTGTTTTTATTGCTCTTCTATTTATGTTTATTAGTCGTTTATTGGAAATGTTTGATGAAACCAAGACTGTGCTTAAAGGTGAGCTCACCGTCTCAAGGATCAAAGAACAGCTGCAGCGTTCTCATGGTTCAGTAAGGATGACAGCAAAATAAGTGCACAACTCTGACATACTGGAAGTGCATGATGAGAGGGACCCACAACTCCAAATAACTTTAACACACACACACACACACACACACACACACACACACACACACACACACACACACACACACACAATTTGGAGGAACCTTTATCCTATTTCTTCTCAGCTTTCCCTCTGTTTCAGAATAGGCTACCCCAAAAACAGCTCAATTCCTTTCCCACAAACATTGGGATTTTCCCTCGAAACCATTTCACCATCTGGCCAGGAGTGCTTTGTGATACACTAGGCCTACAATGATATGGTGAGTATTTTGCAAAAAGTGTCATAGACGTTGAATTAATAAAATAAAGATCATGAATAAAAAATATTGTCACACTGGTGGTATTACAGTATGTCAGACTTCTAAGGACTTGAACATTTGAGATGATAGTTCAATCTCAGCCCACAGCAATGTTCTCTCTTCTACCCTGATAATGCTGTGTCCAAAGTGTCATGTGAAGCCCTACGTGTTTTAAAAACAACATTATGAAAGTGTCTGCTTGAGTGCCTGGCCATTGTTAGCCATTAGGCTGATAACACAAACAACTTTCAAACCCTGGAAGGTAGCCACCAATTTAATTCTCTCTTACATGAATGTCTGACTCGTGACAATGAAGGCATATGAAGGAATTTTAAATGATGGTTTGGCTGTCAGTTAAGTCTGAAGTCAGGACACTTGGAGAGGGAGACTGGGATTCAGCCAAAGTCTAATGCAGAAGTTAAAGGCAAATGAGGCAATTTTTTTAGTATAATTTACCATAGTGTAATTTTTAGTATAATTTACCATTTATAGTCACTTAGACAAGGGCTCATTATGGGGTAAATAAAGACCCTCTCTTCACAGTATAGCTAAGGGCTAGCTAGGATTGCCAACTGTCTCATTCCTAAATCAGGGACAATTTCTTCCAGCAACACCCCCTAGGATATAGGCTATATATATATATATATATATATAGAGAGAGAGAGAGAGAGAGAGAGAGAGAGAGAGAGAGAGAGATCCTATACTCTTTTCAATTCTGTAGCCTGTAGTCTACTCTATCATCTAGTCCTACTGTCATTAGCCAGTCTTGATTACTTCATTACTTTGATCTAGGCTACATACATTACATACAATGCAGATGCAATTAGGCCCTTATGCCATTTTAAAATGCCTTTAGGCCATAAATGAGCTTAAGAGTTAAACTCTCCTGAGCTGTAAACAAGCACAATAAAAATGTGCATGAAATGAGCAGGAAATACAAACTTTCATTTTAATTAAAATTATTTGATGATGAGAGAGATCAAGATAGGTCAAGGTCAAGATAAAGGTATTGCAAAAATACCTATAGGCTTACTAATGCTGACACACTGTTGCCCCCCAGCTCTACTATTGTTCTGATTGCCTCACTTTATTACAAGCTAATTCTGCGCAATTTACGGGAAAACAATGCAGGAGAAATATCACTGGCGGCACGCCCACGAAGTAGCCTCTCTAAGTAGGAGTTTCCCAGTGCGTATGGGAGACATCTGCAACTGGCCTCGTCAGGCGACATGGCCCAGATCCACAATGCATTAATGCAGATGCAATTATACCATTAGCCTATGCCTGCAACTTTTTAAATACCCTATAGACCACAGATGGCCTGAACTGTTAAACTCTCATCAGCTGAAAGTGGGAACCGAAATGGGATGTTAATTTCTACCACATGCCAAGTTATGTTTTAAATAGCCTAAAATGAAGGAAATCAATCCAATTCCCAGCAACATCTAACATGACTTTTGGCCTGACGAGACTGTGATTGAAATATGGGACAGGAGCCTCCCCTGAAGGGACAAATCAATATTACCCATAATTCGGGAAATTCCGGGCAGTACAGGACGGTTGGCAACTGTAGAGCTAGCAGACTCAAGGTTTATATTAAAGTTCAGGCCTTGGAGGCTAAGGAACTTCATGTCAACCTGTTGGGGCCTCCCAGCGTTTGATGGTTTGTTATAGTATGTTTACCGAACTCATAGCCAAATATCTATATGGTATATGGTGGGGATTGCAGGTTAGGACAGCCTCACTATTGTCCTAAAGTTAGGAGAGTTTTGGGGGGGTTAGGATGCTTCTGTAATACACTTTTCTTAACTTCACTTAGGATAGGAAAATTGACTTAGGAACGGTTGTTCTGTTATAGCGCTTTTCCTGACTAAGATCCTAAACTACCGTTACCATGGTGACAGTTAAGATAGGATTTTCAAGTTAGGATCTTTCTGTAATACGGCCCCTGGAGCCTAATCTGTTATTCGCCATCATGGAGTTCCAATCACCTGTGTCAGTGGAAATCACATGATCACCTACTGTACAGTATTTTATGTCACAATAGGTCTCTCTCTGCTGAATCATATAGGCTATGCAAAAAGCTGAGAATAATGCCTCTCAGTCAGAATCATGCTATGCAGCTTTAATTGCATTATGACTGGTTAGCTTTGCCTTCTACCCCATTGAAGTTTCAAGTGAGAGGATAAATCCCAGACATAAGCCAGCGCTAATACTGGTCCAGCCAGTTGCATATGGAGCACCAGGCACTGCTGCTGCTAATCACTGTTTCTCTCAAGTGGTTCTGTTGCTATTCTCTGTTAAAGTGATAGTCCTGAGTACTTCCAACCCTTGCCCTGTTGTACAAACTTGCTGAGTGCAATCGGTAGGTAAGAAGACAACAGAACTTGGTACAGCATAAACTCAATAGTGAAACTGCAGCTTATTCTAACTCAATGAGGCAATGGGGGACAAAACTGAAAGGGACAGAAAGCTCTATTTAGTTAGCATTAGCTACCAGTTTGTGACAAAGAGTACAATCTTCTGGGCATGGCATTGGCTAGTGTCCAAGGTGTGCTCTCATAATTACTGAGCCGAGCAACAGAAATCCAGCAGCATAAACTAAAATTCATATCAGCTTTCCTGTGTCATGACCTCTCCTGGAATTTTAATGTATTGGATTTTTCTTTGTTTTTTTTTTCTTTCTTTAAAGAGCTGAAATATTTTCACGGGGGCATTGAAGAATTTATTGGTCTCAGCCGGTGCTAGTTTGGTTTACCTTTCACTAAATCCTGTTCCTTTCATCGCCTAGGGGACCCAAAACTCCATGGACAAAAAGTTTATGCAGAATAGTGCAGTGCAGAATCGTGCAGAATCGTCTGCATAAGCATATCCAGTTTTACAATATATTAGAGGTAATGTAACGGTAATTCCAACCATTTGCTCATAATCTTTAATCTGTGCAAGTTGAGGCTTGAGAAGCAGGCATCAGCCTTTGGGTTTTCCTACCTCCTCTGCTGTGATGGAACACATAAGGACTGAATATGATACAGTGCAACCACATAGTCTGCTTAGGGCCTCTTCCAGACCTCTTCAGAAATAAAATAAAATAAAAAAAATTCAGAAATTAAACAAAATAAAAATGAAATAAAAATAACTTGTTTCGGTTTCCAAAGTTTCTTTGGCCATGATACAGTAATTCACACTCAGGATTTGGCCACGATACAGGAGTTCACATTCATCATTAGTAAATTGTTATTTATTAATAATCAAATATCTGAACTGATCTGGTTATATTAATTCTCATTTTAAAATCACCTAAAACATGGATATTCAACCGGGGTCCGGGAAGTTATTTCATCTGAAGCGTTCTTGAGACCAACGCCTGCGCCGTGCGTAAAAAGGCTGCATCTATTCTTTTCCGTCTGATTGCGCGGTCATTTTTTTGGCACACAGAAATCACAAATATCACATGAAACTGCAGAACCTGACCTTTCCAATGGTGCTACCCAATAGTCGCGAGATAATTAACATTGAATTTATGTCAAAATTAATGTCACTAATGCAGTTGCATCCATGTCATACCCATTCTTTTCTTTGAAATATCTCACGATTTCGTTACTCCCCTGCAGCATATAAAAATGAAGAGGAGATCCTACTGATTCCAATATTGTATAGCATGCATCTGTATGATTAGCGGTTCCCGAGTAAACTTCTGCATTGTTTTCAGACCCCTGTTTGTCATATAGCCAGGGCAGATACTTGATATGTCATTTCAGAACTCAGAATTAATAGAGAGAAATGTCATGCACAGCTTTTGCTCCCCGATTCTTTCCTGTGCAATAAAATATGAAAATGAAAATATGAATTTAAATATTCTGTCAGTAGGCTACGTAAGGGATAATAAATGACACGCCATGCACATATAGAAAAATAATGCACGTTCAAAGTGGTAATAAGGCTCCCGACGCGCAGCAGAGGGGCCTTTACACTTCGATTATCTGCGCTATGTTATTTTGCTAACAAAGTACAAGTTTTGATAGCTAACACAGACTCATTTGCAGAACTACTTCTTTCCTCCACACGTTGTCTCAGTCAAAACTTACCAGCATAAACTGCCCTTACTAGTTCTAAATGGCTGGTTGCTATAATCACGAGCGGGTGTAGTCATACTACATTTGGGCCGGGGGTCTGTGCTTAGTCTGTCTCTCAGCCAAGACACCTGACCTACAGTAAAAAAATGAGGCACCAACATCATAAAAATCAGAGCCTGGCCTGGAGGGCTCAAACTATAAGCCTTTGCTCTTCTGTAATATGGCTTTGTTGCTGATACAACTGACTTAATGGTGCGTTATGAGATCTTGCATGTTTTTTTTGCACAATTTCATTTTTGTCTCAAATAGGCATCTCCCCTTGATCAGCTTGATGCCTGCCCCCTGAATATATTGTGAAAAAGTCTGGTCTCTGGAGACAACACACGGGCTGGAAAAATCAAACAAACACTAGGGGCACAGGCATGCACCAAAACATAACACACCACATTTCAGCCAAACACCAACAAGATGGCTAGGGGAAGGGTGGGGGAATTTGAAAGTTGGCTTTTTTTTTTATTGTTTCCGAGAATGTCAACAGAAGTGACATAATTCAGGATCTCCTAGTCCACCTTAAGGCCATCAGAAGATTATGCAGGTAAGTAATCCTTTTTATGTGTTCTGTCAGTGTGTGACTGTGATGTTCAAGAGCTCTACACACATGTGCCAAAGGTCTCATAATTATGACTGTGTTTGATCCATGCATTAAATGTTGCCTTATAGTTCAGAGGTCTTATTACTGCAAAATTATAATACATTTTAATTCAACCCGAATCATCTCTGTAGCTTTTTTAGCATGTCATAAAGAACCTCCTCTCCTCATGGGGTCTTTGTAAGCTAATGCTGTTACAGAATGCTAACAGCCCCTTGACTAAATCCAGCTCAATAAATCAGTTGAATATGCCCCATGACAAGATCAAAATAAAAGTGTGTCTGTATTTCATGCTTAATGAAATTGGCTATGTCTGCAATTATTGTATGACACCTCCCATGAGACCCAACCCCAAACTCTCCCTTGGTTAAATTAAATGTAGCCTAACCTTTGAAGCTTTGATATTTTATCATCAAATCCCCACATGGCTTCTACATGAAATGACTTAAAGGATCATTTCCATTTTCACAATTTGGAGCTTATTTCTGAGACAAAATACTATCGTTTACCCAGCCATGTCACTTTGATGTCATTTGGAATATTTGCAGAGATACTGGATTCGCCGATATCCATGTAATGGAGAGGTTAAAATAAACTGCTTTAAGCAGGATTATCACACTTACAGTACACTGGGTGTTTTAACATATCTACAGTAAGAGCCTGGTGCTTCATAAAAATTCAGCTCAGCTCATAATTTATGGCATCTTGTTGCACAACCCAAACACAAACCAAGCAACCTTCACAGCCTGTCGGGTAAAGATGTTACTTGTTCAGACTGTCCTATGCAGGTCTCAATGCTTTATGGACAACCGGGTCACACTGGTTGTGTCCCACTGTCCTCCCTAAGCCCTGAACCCTCTAAAATATAGCCTAAATAACTGTGTTTCAATTCCATGTATCCGCAAGACATATTCCAAATTCAGCTCAAGAATATGTGCATGGCTGCGTTTCCATCAACTGTGTGTAACGCAAATAAAAATGGACAAATGGTTAATCAGGTGATGTGTTCTGGCCAGCGGTGGGATCAACATCTATGGACAGAAATTAGGTACAGTAAATGCAAATATACACAAATTAAACTGTTTCCATTTCCATCAACTTTACAATAAACCTATTGTGCCTTATTGGCATCTAAAGGTAACTTGAATGCCCAAACTCAGCTATTGACAAGGGTCATAGAGCCAATTTCAATGTCCGCCTTGCGGACTCACAGCCTTAACTGCGCATTCACCCACGAGGGAGTGTCCCACGTAGGAGTGTCCCGCTGTCAAAATCTGAAGCGCTTGAGGACTCGGTTTCACCCTTCCTGCATCGCAAGCAGACTTTGCTAAAGGGACTTACCCATAGTTTGTAGCGCTGTGATCACATGGAAGAAGCGTGGAATCGTTAAAAAAATCACCTGCAAATTTACAATTACCGACACGGAGGCTTTGTTGTACTGTAACTTGACAGTGACTTGACACGCTGTGATCACACGGGAGAAGCGTGGAATCGTTAAAAAAAATCACCTGCAAACAATTTACAATTACTGACACGGTGGCATGGTTGTACTGTAACTTGACTTCTGGGTTGTGAAGCGCATGGTTAATCACAAGTGGTGTCCCATAATGCAAATGGCAGGTGAGCACTCACAAAACTCACTAAACAGAATTTGTAAGTCCTTAGTTCGCAGGGAGGACTTTGAAGCTCAACCATTATCCCTTCCAACCCTCCCTCTTTTCAATTATATTGGTCCATCCAGGAGAGGATATGGTGCGAACCAAAGCCTGATTCATCTTTGGTTGTGACGCCTTCAATGTCATAATTCATTCAAACTTAGAGATGGTAAGGAAAATGGCTTCCATTAATTATCACATTTTCCTCTCGATAAACAATGAAGAACAAGGCTGAGCAGTGAGAAGCGATTGAATGATGTTCCTGAGATTAGCTTTTCAGGCTATACAGTATAGCCTATGTAATCATGGCAGCAAAACCATGCCTTCAGTCTGTTAATCTTGAGGACTGACTGTAGACTCTTGTTTGTTTGTTGTTTTTTTACTTTGAACTTAACATGTATGTGTTTGCGTTTGTCTTCATCACTAGACGTATATTTTCAACAGATGACAAGTGGAGATTCATCAGGCGAAAGCTGTTCTTTGATTTCATGTGAGTCTGCAGAGAATTCAAATATTCACAAAACATACTCAGATATATCAAAACCACAAACTTAAAGAAAAAAACACTTCAGAGGGAGATTTGATGAACTCTTCAGTGCGTGCGTGTCTTCATCTGTCATTTTGAAAAGATTGGTTCTGAGTGTTGAGAGAACTTAGATTCAACTGTAGTTTGTTTGTGTTGTCATCTTTAAAATATTGATAATTTACTGAGCTTCAGAGGAAAGTTTGATCAACTTAGAGGATTTAGAAGTGCAGTGATATTTCATTTCCTGTCTCTGTCTCTCTCTCTTCCTGCCCTCATTTGGAAATCCAATGGAAACAATTTATTGTTTATGAAAACAAAACAAAACAGAAAAAATAACATTAGCACATGCATATTCACCTGGCTGCATATTTACAAGCATATTGTGAAAATCATCATTAGTAGCTGTCCAACACATCTCAAAGCATGTTATTTTTATTATCACTAGGAATTCCACCATAATAAATATATTATCATATACTAGAAAATAACCAAAAGGATTTGTCAATGAGTTTATATTTTATGTACAATATAAATTCTTAATTCTTAGCCTATCTTTTTCTTCATGATGACAAAGAAATAAATATGTTTCCATCACCCACAACTTCAAAATGTCTTTGAAACAAAGGATATGTGCGACATTGTTCCTGAATCCTTGCCCTATAAATCATTTATGCCGTACATGTAGCTTCACTAGAGTACTTAGCCTTCAGTACATGTGTGTATCTATAGGGTAGGCCTACCTCTATGGGAATTATCTATGAATACAGCTCTGGCCAACACCAGGCCTAATGAGCAGACAGCATGTTCATTAGCATAGACGCAGCTGCTGAGAAAGGCCTGGAAGGAGAGGACAAGGTAAAGCCAAAGGATGAAGGAAGCTGGAGCTTTTCTTCCAACGGACAGATAGAAATCTCTTTCTTGTTTTCTCCATTTTTTCTTATCGTGTGGATTATCCCTTGAGAAAATTTGTTTTCCAGGGATTGAATAAAATAAAGCATCCATTTTTTTTTTTTTTTTTTTTTTTTACATTTAAAAGTTGAGAGTGTGAAATAAAATGTGTTGGTATTACCAGTGTGTCTTTATCAGTGAGAACTGTCATTAGAAAAACATTTTTTATTTCAGTAATAGGCTACTGTAGTAGCCTATGTGTCCTATAATGTTTATAGTCAAATGGTTCAGCTGTGCACATATGATTTACATAAGTAAATAGGATCATTTTAATTTATACATCCCATAGGCTGGTGCAGGCATCATGCATTAATCACGGAGATAGACTTTCTGTGAGTGGAAAAAACAACACCATAGATAGGCCTATGTGTAAGACAGAGAGAGACGGCGTGAGAGTGTGCGTGTTTGTGTGTGTGCCTGTGTATATGGGTGAATATCAGACCAATGACAGCAAATGAATGAGAGAAAGAGAGAAAAAGTGTGGGTGTTGGTGTTTAAGTTTCATGTATGTGTTTGTTAGACAGAGAATACACTCATTTGTCAAAATGACATTAATTCAGGGTAAGGGGGCACGTTGCGCCATGATAGTCTCAGCATGTTTATCACACATTGGCAGTCTAGGGCTATGATAAGCATGAATGGTTTTCCACTCAATAGATGGGTTTCTCATTTACAAACATTGCTTAATGTTCACACATCCGATTTCATGTGTATCTGCATGTGTTATACTTGTATATTATACTTGTATATAATTCCCGAGTTCAATAAGTATGTTTGTCTCTCATTTTCTTTATTAAGAAAACCGTTTGTGGCCAATAAAGTCTGTTAGCATGTACGATACATTAGCAATGTGCGCTAGTCCATCTCTATGCTGACTTACTCAGTGTTGGGAGTAACGCGTTACTAAAGTAACGAATTACTGTAATGCATTGCTTTTTGCGGTAACGCAGTAATGTA
>JASCQY010130585.1:5000-13288 GCA_030264315.1 Sardinella tawilis
TGTGTGAGAAGAATTAGGAAGGTTATTGTGGAGAACATTTATTGCCTAAATTCAAAACATCCACTTGAACACTTGGATTTATAGGGGAACACTAATGCATTAGGAAGCTGGATGTGGAGAATAATTCCTTACAAACCACTTCACTCCACTCCACTCACTTAGAAATGGATCATAGGAACTATTCTCCCGCTTCACTTCTGAGGGAAATAAGTAGCCTAACTCATAAATCGTGTGTTAACTCATTTAGAAACTAATTATGAGAATTAATAGAAACATAAACCAATAATCCCGTAACACAGTCTCAGCCAGTGCTTGAGGTTTGTACACTATTTAAGCCAAATATTTGAAAGAAAAGAAAAATCCATTAATAACATGGGCTGTCACAAGTCCTGGGTCTTGGTCTTTGTCAGTGCCGCGGAGCGGCTAAATATAGCCTTCAGGCCTGGTTCCTTAAGGACAGGCACAGGCCGCTGCTTTCTTTTCTTATGAGAAAATTAGAAGAAGTTATGAATACATAATGGGCCGGCATGGAACGGCCTCCTCTGCTGTGTAATTTTCCTGTCTGCCTTGGCCTGAGGTTGGCCGTAATTGCAGTACCTCACTGGGCCTGTCTCTCTCTCTCTCTCTCTCTCTTTCTCTGGGTCTTGGCAACCATGTTGTTCTGTTTTGATTCCGTCTTATTTGGTCTGTGACATAGACTTCCTCTAAACAACAAATCTATTGTGTGGCTATAGGATGCCAAGTTTGAGCAAGTCTTTGCTGAATGTTCCCAAGCCAGTAGCTGACTGTGGAGCCAATGATTGTTAAAGAGACTTATAGAACAGTTAGGGACTGAAGCAAATCTGGCCCTTTTTAACAGACTCAAGACAAATCCATGCTGTGTCACATGGGATCACAGTATTGCATGATCTTGACCATGTATTTCACACCTGAAAAGGCAATGCATGCTCCCCTGTGGGGGATCCTATCTATGTCCCATTTCCAAATGAGCAGACTGACGTCCAACACATTAACCTTAACATTGCCCTTTTTGGCCTCAGGAGGTATCCATGCATCATCAGAAATGAGTAAGGCATGGTGAGGACAGACCTGTTTTCTAACTTATGCACAACTCAGCCATAAGCAGTACAGTAGAGTGTCTTACTGCAATATTCACACGTGAGGTCACAGTGACCTCTAGAGGCCAAAAGTGAAAATTGACAAAGCTTTTTATATTTTTCTACACTACCTTGTGCCATGGTAAGAACCTTTGCAAAGAAAAGTTATAGTTTAAAAATAGCTTTATTGCTTTATAATAGTCATACCGGTAATTGTTGAAACTAAGGCACAATACTATACAATAACAAAAGTTAGAATCATGAGATCCACAACCCCTCTTCTCATGCTGTGTACAGTATACAAGTAACAAAACTGTAAACAGTGTTCATTGATCATAGACTGATAATCCACAGACTAAGTTCTTACTGAGTACAGATAAAACTGAGGTTAATCATAGAACTCATCCCAAACTGGTTTCCTGGCTCCTCAACCAATTTTGTACACAGACAAAATAGATATTGCATTTTACGCTATAAAAATGATCAAATGGTGATCTTGACTCAAAATATCCTGATTCAAGTCAGTCAGGTCTTACACACAAATGAATTAAGTTGATGACCTAAGTAAGTAACAGAGGAAAAAGTAACTTAAGTAGCACCCATGCACAACAGAGAACAGCCTTGTGCCATCTCATCCAAACTAAATCTGAGTTTATACATGCCTTTATGTTACTGAGCAACTAGGATAAGGAACAGATCTACTATCAATACATTTAAATTGCTATTTGATTTAATAACACTAAAACTGCATATGATTTCAGAAAAGTGCTACTGTGCAGGTTTGACTAAAAACTACAAAAATCGACAGACAATTTGAAGCACCATGCCATGAGATTAATACTGTGGTTATAACACAAGATCGATTAACAGATAATTGCAATCTTGCATGCACACTAATAATCTATAGCACCTTGAAAAGTTTGTTATATGATTTAGTATAATTAATAATCTTTAAAAACATTCAAAGTACACCACTGCTACACCATCTAGATTATTAGTACATTTTCTGCGACAGACGTCTCACAACAACAATTGGATAAAAGCCTAAGCTATAAAACACCCATAAGAGCACACACAGGAGAGTTTAAAGCTTAAGGTGGGTTTCTTTAGTCCCTTGCACAAAATCATATCATTTAAGTCTGTGGATATGGAAAGGCCAGGAGCTGGACAACAAGTTGAGATTTTACAGGCGACTGACTGTAAGACGTTCAGGTGAGAGACTACGGTTGAGGTTAGACATCTGAGAGAGAGAGAGAGAGAGATGGATAGTTAGTGTAAGCATAATACCACTGAAATATCTGAATTGATGATCCAGAGAGGCCAGGTAAATTGCCTTTTTTGTAATATATTTAGGAGCACTTAACTGAGGCCTTATCTGAGTACAGTATAGTGTGAATTCATTACAGGACTCTATGACTGCCATGACAAACAGAATACTCACCCTCATCCCCCGAGAGGATTGCATAGTTGCAAGACAGAAAAAAGAGCTTAGCTAAAGGTAAACATGTTTCATTGAGGTCTTTCAAATCTATTCAGTTTATAACTCTGTGATGCGCTCATTGGAAAGACTAGCACCATAAATACAAGGCAAACTGAAGATGTTCTGAGTTAAAAGAGATCTTGCATGTCCTCACTCATCTGTCAACGTTTTGCATAGAACAGCACAGGGCGGTGAGTTTACAGGCTCTCAGTCGTCATAGAAACTTACGAGTGTGCGCGTGGGACTTCCGGAACGAGAGCGCACCGGACTGGTGCTCCTGCTCCTGCTCCTCCACTATGACAGAGAACACAGAACATAGAACATTGGGGGAAAGAACAGAACACAGAGACCAGAGGCTACAGTGCATTCACCAGCGACTGGGAAGTGGGAAGTGTCTGATGTTTTGATGGTCCTGACCAATCAAGAGTGATGTAGCCACACTGATATCAGAAGCTCCCCACTTCCCAGTGTCCTGTGAACACACTATTAGTTCCATGCTACTGCATGGCTCCCGCATCAACCCATGATGATCTTCCTCTGACTGCCCGAAGTTCCATTTTGAAATGGCAAATATCCGTTTCTGTCATAACCAGTATCAATAATTAGTATGAATGAACTTGTGGAGTCATGGAGTCCAGATTGAAAGCAGTTAATTTGACTGTGTGAATACAATGCTATGAAAAAATGGCAGTTACTGAAGCCCTGAAGAACTTTTCTGCTTTCTCTGCTTTTGGGCTAATACAAAAACAGCCCTTTGTAACTTTGTTGTTTGAAAAGTGCTATATAAATAAAGATTATTATTATTATAAGAACTCTGACTGCCTGCTGCTAGCTTTTTACCAGAGCTGACTTTACCAGAGCTCCTCTCCTGGTCACAGCCTCCCCCTTCACGATGACCGTGTCGTCCTCCATCAAGGCCGGCCACACGTGATAGACCACCAGGGGAGCGGTGAACTCCGAGTCGTAACTGCGCCGATACCTGAGGGCGGGGTTGGGGAGAGGTGGGTCACTCTTATCTGTTCCTGATTTATTACGCCGAACAAGTCAGCTGATGGGTGGATGTCTATGGCATGCACAATAACACAGGTATGGGGTATGGGTGTGTATCTGTACATGTGGAATATGAGTAAGCGTGCGTGCGTGTGTGTGTGTGTGTGTGTGTGTGTGTGTGTGTGTGTCTTCTATTTGTTTGCTGCTGTTCTGTGCTTGAGTGTATTTTTGTGGGTGTCTTTTTTGTGTGGGTTTTTTTGTGTGTGTGTGTGTGTGTGTGTGTGTGTGGTCTCTCTCACTTGATGTCGCTGTACAGCTCTCCGTCTGTGCTGAAGGCCAGGTCCAGTGGTGGGTCTAGTGTCTGCATAGCGAAGGCTATTCTGCACGTCTCCCTGATGAAGCTGCTGATGAGCACAAAGTCCACTTCCGCTGGGAACGAGATGCGTGGGTTCACATTCATGGCGTTGATCACGTCCTGTCAAAGCACATGGGAGAAAAGACTAGGACTTAGATTCAAAGCTTTTTTTTGTCAGTGTAGCTCTAACATTTACCTTTTCCTTTTAGCCTGAGGCTAAGCTTTATCCATGTTTGGAAAATTGTCATATTTAAGTGATGTAAACAACTGGTATCAAGGATCTTATCCCAGGCATCTGGTGTAAGGTATAAGTTTAGCGTTTTATATTTGACCTTTACAGTTATTCACTTTGCTCTAAGTGTCAGGCAAGTGGAAAGACTACAGTATACTTACATTGACACTGGCTTGGACGTCATAGAGGTCAAGGTTTCGGACGATATAATCCATCACAGTATCTTCAAGGGTCTCTGGGCCCAGGTGGGAAGGCCCCAGAGTCTTCCGTACACGTAGCTTGAACTGCCTGAATGCTAGCTTAGCGGCCTGAAATGACTCCTTGAAGAAAACAAAAAGGTAAATCAGAGTTGTGGTATAAACTGACCGCTATCTGGACATGAGCACACAGTGAAAGGTCATAAAACAGGCCTTGGGCAGATCCAGGACAGGAAGTATCATGTTAACCAAACACAACTCCAATCTGCTTTGCTTGCTCAAAGCAAACACTGTTTAAAGCAATCCATTCACACACACCTAACCATACATGAATGACAGTCATGGTGAGTTTTAATTCCAAACACACATCATTCAGAATTCTCTCTAACCAAAAGACCTTTTCTGTCACCTCCACTGACTGCATTGAGGTCTAAAACGTTTTTTTTTTTTTCCAGAACCTACCAGGTCATTTTCAAACCTCTAACATCAGGAAGGATTAGCAAAACTGTGCATGTGAGGAGCAATAACACACACAACTTTCAGTGGTTTCTCATTCATCATAGAATCTTCAGTATTTCTTTCCAGAACCTTCCAGCTCACTCTAATAAAAATAAAAAAAACATTATTCCAGAACCAGAAGACCAGAAGGAAAAACTTCGTACCACTGCCGCAATGAAGATGATCCTCTGGACGGTCTCCAGGTCATCGATGTAGCGGCGCAGCAGGCTCTGGGCCTCCAGACGCTCGTTGGCATACAGGTCGCTGAAGCGAGACACCAGCCGGGCGTGGCGAGCTGAGTTGGTGAGCTGGGCGCGGGTAGGGGACTCGCTCCGCAGGGGGCTGCTGGCACGACTGCGGCGGGGCAGAGGACTCGGCGAACGACTCCTCACCAGCCTGGAGAGAGAGAGGGGACAGAGAGACAGCATAGAGGAAAGAAAGAAAGAAAGAAAGAAAGAAAGAAAGAAGGAAAGAAAGAAAGAAATAATTACAGTAATTAAACAATGGTCATCAGTAAACCCAAAGCTTAAAATGATGCACTGATGATGCTCTGTATATACAAATGCAGATATGCATTTGTTTGTGTGTCTGTGTGTATGTGTGTGTGTGTGTGTGTGTGCTTGCCTCACCTCTCCTGCAGCACGGTCTTCTCAGCTGCTAGGATGGACACCTCATCTCTCAGCTTGCGCACCTGCCTCTCATAGTCATCAAACATGTCCAGTTTCCTCTTATACAGCTCTACCTGATCCTGAGCCGTACGCAACCTTAGGACACACACACACACACAAACAAAACCAACATGAATAACCTCACACATGCTCACAAACACGCATAAATGCTCACATATGCAAGCTATCACTAGCGTGCACAACTGAAGTTTAAGTATCTCTTACAGTACATATCCATCATGACCATGTATTCACACAGCAGTGGCAATGCACCATATTGTACACGAACAGCACAGCACACACAAACACACGTTTTCGTTCTCCTCCTGCCCACTCACTCACTCACTCGGCTCTGAGCTGCAGGATCTCGTCCTCGGTGGCCAGCAGGGTGGTGACAGACTTGTTCTTGGTGTCATCCAGTGCCAGCTGAGCGTCAACCAGTCTGGAGATACAGCACCAGGAAAGTAGGAGGACAGAAAACTTCAAAATAAAAGTTCAAATCAACATCCCACTACTACTTGAATTATTTTATTCATAATTTCAATTTAATTGAAATTCACTCCAATTGCACATCATTTTCAGTGTTTATGACAAACCTGAGTGTATTTCATATAAAACTCTGGCCTCTTTAGGGTTATAAGTCGGTGAAATGACCACCTCTTAAGTCCTTATGAGAAACAGACCAACATTTCTTTCTACAGTTCCACATGGAGCAAGATGGAGGTGATGTACTACTAACTCCTGTTTAATGGAGTCCAGCTCTATGCGGGTTGAGCACAGCTCTGTCTCCATCTTCTGCTTCTCATTCTCATGAGAGGCGGACAGCTCACGGATCTTTCTGTCCTTCTCTACAGAGTCCTGGCGAGACAGACAGACACACACACACACACACACGTATACATACATGTACAGCAACAACAACAGCAATATCAACATCAATACAGATACAGTGTTTGTCAGTTACCCACTAACACTTCTAAATGCAATCTCTGCATATTGTGTAATGTGCTCAGCTACGCGGATAACTTTCAATATTAAAGGAAGAAATCTGGTGTGAATCAATCCATAGCCCTGTTATTCTAGGTCACTGAGTGCTGTAGACAGGAAAACTACAGAAAATTTGGTACAACACATGCAGACAGTGAACCAGCAGCAAACACTAGCTGAATATGGCATCATAACTTACTCTCAGTTTGGCTGTCCTAAGATGCCATACTTTAGCTGTCGGTTCAATATTCTGTCTACATTGTATCAACTTTTTCGGTTACCAGTCTTTTTCTTACAGACAGCACTCAGCAACCTCGAACAACAGGGCTATACTGTAGATTAAATCACACCGGATTTCTCTTTTCAGTGCACACTCGAGTCCCAACAATGTTTCACAATTAAAAAAACAACATAATCCCTGCATGCCACAACAATTTACTCTAATACACACTCCATCACAGACATATACACACACACACACACACACACACCTGAATAAGATTAAGGCTGGTGTCCGTGGAGACAGAGGAGGACGCCATAGTAAAACAATTGCCAAGCCAAGGCAGCAGCCGAGATTTGAGTGTTTCCACACCTGCATAATGCCCACCTGTAAAACATAGGTTACTTAAGGTCATCTGAAGAGCACTTTTTAGCAAGGCCAAGCCCTTTAAAGCAGTTCTATATTTCTAGTCAAGATTGAAACACTGTCTCTTTTTTAACAATGTCTAACACAATTTTCACATTCCTCTTCTAAAAATACAGACTTAGAATTTACTCTACAATGCAAGACAGATATCTGTACAGAAATTTTAGTTCTGGTATGAATTTAAAAATCTCACATCAGGATATCATGTCTCTTTATGTCTTTACAGTGATTAAAGTTACATAATCAAACATTTACACATGTGGGCAGGGGGCTTTTCTAACACTCCAACAAAGGTAACCAGGTTACATCATTTATGGTTCACTGAGTCTTTTAAGTGCATTGTAAAAATGAGTGTGATTGACGGGGCATTGCAAACAATGCCATATCAGTAGGTTACAACATATTATCTACAACTATCTGAAAGGATATAGGAAGTGTAGCTCGCTGTACACACAATGTACACAACATTACAAAACACACAGAGTTTATCTGATATTCTGTGCAGAAGAACTTCTGAGCATACCCTCTCTTGCAGTTTGGCTCAGTATTGTGAAGAGTTGGCCTTGGATTTTGGAAGTAAGCTCCACCAGCTCACAGCAGCGATTAAGGTTTTGGTCACATGAGATCACCTAAGGAAAGACACTTGATTCAACACCTTAATTCAAGTAGCCTATGATTTGTCACATAGGCTACATCACTCATTCATTGTTTTTGTTTATAGGCCTAATGTGGTGTCAGCATCCATAATAAAGAAATAAAAAAATTAATGGACTGTTTGTACCAGGCTTAAGCTAGGCCTACTATAAACATTTAGCCTAACTAAACGCATAAAGAATACCAAGTCATCACAACCTACAATTTAGCCTAACTGGGTGGATAGGAAAATTGACATGCAAGATAATTTTTGCATCATCATCAAAGCGTGTGTTGTCAAATGTTATAAAAACGTGTAGCGACACATAAGTCTTTTTAATTCAGAAAACAACGAAACACTTTTCAAAATGCCCCGCGCATACAGTGTAGCCTATGGGGCGTGCACAGTGGTACGTCCCAGGACAGTCTAGCATGGCTGAATGGTCGCCCTGACAACCGGCGTCCATAGAAACCAAACTTTGCCGTAAAATCAATGTCATAAAAA
>JASCQY010130648.1:0-13283 GCA_030264315.1 Sardinella tawilis
GTAAAACCCAATCACTCAACTCAAGGAGAGGTGCACAATAAGCTTATTTCCAAAAATGGGACAGTATCACTTTAAAAACGCTGCCAGGCTGACTCTACTGTGCTTTGAGCTGAAGAGAGCAAAACATTGGTTGTTTTTTTTTTTTTTTCAATTCTTTTCCTCCCCCCCCTCCCTGTGTCTAGTTATTTAACTTGGAAAAAAAAAGAAATGTAACTATTGGGTACAGTTGTTTGTGAATATTGTAAATGGATCTTTGTGCGCTGGACTTCAGAGGGATGCAGTCTAGGGTTTAAAAATGGTCTTTATATAGAGAGTACAGTTTGCAAAAGTTTTATGAAACGGAGACTTGGGTCTGCAATACACCGTTGTACTATTCAGAAAGCCTTCATCGGACTGTCAATGTGGTCAAAGAAAATGTCTTGTAAATGACCAGCATTGTTGCTATTTCACATTTTCCCTTTTTTGGTATCTGTACTGGAAGCATGAATTGGTGTGATTCCCCTGTCCTTACCAAATTCATGAGCTTGCAAATTTATGTCCTCTAGAGAAGAAGAAAAAAAAGTGTTGGTTATTTTTAAAGTGTTTTTTTTGTTACTATGTTTTTGTTTTTTTTTTGGCTGTGCACTGACTAGCAAAAGGATTCCATTTTTCCCCATGATCACAAAGTGCTTTCAGAAGTCCTATAGCATATTCGCCACCCTTCAGACACACACTACCGTAAAAAAATAGGAAATGGATCCATGGTTTTTGCCAGAGGCTTCTTCAAAGCAGATTGGTCCAATACCTGGTGACATTTTGTTTTAAAAACACCGGGATTGGTCAGATGGAATGTCAGTCTCACAGATGAAGTGTTTTGTATGCTAAGAAATCCTTGTTCGACTGGGCCTTAATGACTCTCCATAACTGGCCTTCGCTGGGACTTTGAAACGGAATGTATTACACTGGTTCCTGAGCATCAGAGGAAGGTAGTTTTATCAGAGTAATAATAATAAAAATACAATTTTTAAGCATGACATACCATCACTGTACACCCACACATTCTCAAATGTATTTGCAAAAGCAGTGTGTGTGTGTATGCTATAAATATATTTTGTGTGTCAGAGGGTCTCACTCGAAGTCTATTAAATGATGGAAAAAAAAGGTTGTCCAGTTCTCAGATTTATCCTATTTGTCGTCTCAAGACTGTCCTTGGCAATCGAAACCGTTACATGTATTGTTCATGAAAAAGAGCCACAGAGTTGGAACACAAATTTCCCACTATTATTTTGCGTACTTTGCATGGCAGTGATTGCACTTTGCTTGAGGCTGATCATTTGAATCTGTCATCTGAGGCTGCCTTCAAGAGTGCTTTCTTTTACAGTCATTTAAAGGAATTCTCCGGAGTATATCAAACCCGAAGCGCTGTTGTCTGAGGCTGCCGAGTGCTGTCGATAGGTTATCAGAATGACAGCAGTAGGTACAACATAGATCGAATTTGAGAACTAGACGCTACAGTACCGCTAACTGATTAGGGGATATCTTTTTCGCTATGGTTTCGTTTTCATATGCCCTAATCAGTTAGCGGCAGCAGCTAGTTCTCGCATTTGGTCTACGTTGTACCTACTGCTGTCGTTCTGATACCTATCGACAGCACTCGGCTGCCTCAGACAACAGGGCTTCGGTTTGATTCACTCCAGAGAATTCCTTTAATGCCCCTACAAGCTTCCCATCACCAAACACTAGCGATGACTGAAAGCAGATTTCCTCTTTTTTTTCCAGCATAAAAAAATTGTGTTTGTTTTTTGTTCTTTGTTATTGTTTGAACCCATTAAGACTTGTAGTAATGTGGCTGTTAGGATCACAGGCAAATTTCTAATTACACTGTATTTATGTATAATTGCACGATTATTTGGATAGACGTATTTGTCAAATGTATGTAAATGTGAACTGTGCATGTACTGTACAATTAGTTAAACAGAAGATGGTAATTATCTAAAACTACTACTGTAGGTCGTATGAAAAAGTCTGGGGTGTGGAATATCAGCTAATGCTCACCCCTCCCAAACACACACACACAGACACACATACACCCTCAATCCCCTGGGAGTTGAACCCATGGCCTTGGTGATGTTGGCACCTTGCTCCCCCAGTTGACACGCAGGAGGGCTTCTTCCACTCTCCCAGCAGAGACATTCCTTTCACCCCACTGAACCTGAGATCGGGGGGCCCAGCCTCAAGGTTGGACTGTGGGCCCTTCGCCTCGGCGGTGCCATGTTTTAAGATGGTAGCAGTGGGGGGATGCGCCACATTCCTCTCCCGGGTCCCCTGCTGTGTCCTGGCGCTTCTGGTGGCAAGGCAGTTTGCTGGCACCAGCCAGGAGAATGCCGCATGCACGTAAGGAGATAGATTTATGTCCTTCTCCGATCATCGCATGGGATTCCTCGTTCCTATTGGAGACGCTTAGAAAACATTGACGCCATCATCTGGATAGAAGTGTGAGTATGTGTGTGTGTGTGTGTGAGAGAGAGAGAGAGAGAGAGAGAGAGAATCTTGAGGGTGTCATCTTGTGTGTGTGTTTGTGTGTTTGTGTGTGTGTGTGTGTGTGTGAGAGAGAGAGTGTGAGAGTGTGTGTGTGTGTGTGTGTGTTTGTGAGAAAATCCGGAGGGTGTCATCTTCAGTTTTATCTCTGGGCATTCCTTTTTCAATAAGCAGGCCCACCTGTCACATTAATGAGCTGCATGACATTTAATTTATGGGTTCCTGACTAACCAGCAGTGCTGGATGGCAGTAGGCCCTGGGCTGCTTTTGGGCCATAAACGGAACATCTCAGACATGACTGGGACGTGGTGTCCTGGATCCGCTGCAGTTTAATGAGGTTGTGCATCCAGACCAGCAGGGGGCAGCACCATGACACAGAGGCTTCCAGACAAACCGCAACAGATCTGGTTTCTCATTCCCTCACACACAATCCCCAGTTTGGTGAATATAGAGAAACTTTCTCTCCTAGCTCTTGCCAATATACATAAGCAGTTGAGTCTGATTGGAAAGAGAAGGAGACAGAGAGAGAAAGAGGAGAATGTAAAGCGCCTGAGTATATGTAAGCAATATGTATGTTTTATTTTCAGACATATTATTTCAAACCCTACAGGCATTATCCAACAGCTGGATAAAGATCTCTGGGGGGAAATTGTGGCGTCTGTTACCGTTTTTGTGTTGTTGCCGTAGTGATCAGCACTCCAACTGTGTTGCCGCGTGGGAGGAGAGAGACTGGGGTTGGATGGCGGTGGGAAGGGACGTGGCTGGGGTCGGGTCGGGTATGGTGTGGTGTAGTGGGGTGGGGGGAGTCGGAGGTCTATTTTTAGGTGAGTGTCAGCAACCTGTGAGTAATGGACGCCTGGCCATGCCAAGGTGCTGAATTAACTCTCAGAGAATGGAGGTTTGGAGAGGGAGTTGGGGGTGTAGCAGGAAAGAGAAGTGAATCTGAGGGGTTGAGGGGGGGGGGGGGTGGAGGGTGGCATCGAGATTTACGAGCTTCTGACAAATGCTGCACCGGACAAAGGCACCGTCAATCATGGCCTCGCCTGTCTGTCTCGCGGTTTTGGGATTACAGACGTCGCTGATAGCGCTGTGCCCCGACACACTATGCCTTTGATCTGGGCTTTATCAGAGGCTATGCTGCGAAACGACTCCTCGGACCTCCCCTGCGGCAGCTGTGGTTTCCACGTGAACCCTGGCCGTAGATTATGACCTCACTAATGTGGTGAGGTCGGTCCATAAAGACGCAAATGTCATTACGGGCACTCCAATCCAATCCAGTCAACGCAGGTGATTTAGGTGTCTTCCAGGTCACGCCATAAATCCCATTGCCTTGTAAGAGTGAGAGTAAAGTGTCATGCCCACTGTAAATGTGTCCTTGCAGCATTTGAACTATGACTTGTTGTGACAGAATCCTTAACAGCTAAATCTACAGTTGGGCAATTCAGTGTCATTATACAATCTAGGGAATTCTTCATGAGATCCCAGAAACATTTGACCACTGCAACCAAATGTCCCCATCCCTCATCTGACCACACCTTCCTCCTCCCACTGTTTGTTTGTTTGTTATTGTTGTGTTTTTTTTTCCCCCTCCTGTCTTTCAGTATGTTGATGACAGTGGCGCCAGCCATAAAGCTCAGCCAAGAACACAACAACCTCTCAGAATCTCATAAACTATGTTGAGGAATAGGAAGCATGCCGCGGTCTTCCAGGCAAAGTAGAGAGTGAAGCATGGGTATGGCTGTGGGCTGGGAACTGGGAACTGGGAACTGGAAGGTCAGTGCAACCAGGAGGAATGCCTCCGCAGCAGGCAAGGGCTCAAAGGCCGTCACAGCTGTGATGGAGGCCTTCGCATGAACCCCTTAGGGCTTTCACACTTCTACTTGCACACTTTACTTACACCATCACACTTACAACCCACATTCACGTCGCCTACACCCACTGTCAACCCAGCCCTCATTTCTCTGGTGAGAAGAATAACAACCTCCTTCTTCTGCACAAACACACACACGCAGGCACACACACACACATATGCACACACACACAGACACACACACACACACACACACACACACATACACACACACCCAAACACACAGACACATACACACACACACACACACACACACACAGCTGCTATCTACCAGTGATGTGTTAACAGCAGGCTCTCTCTGAGGTCCTCATCTACTCTCTATGGGAGATGAGGAGGGTGTTGTTTTCCCCTTTTTCTTCGTCCTCCTCCTCAGGTCGCCCTCCAAGCACACCATGTTGTTGACTAACTATTTGTGCCGTTGATGAGACTTCAAAGGAGCTGCCTCTGAGAATACTGGTCCGTTAGCCCGATTGCCTTCCCATCCCACTCTTCCTGGAGTTAATAGAAGGGCCGACTCAATGGTTCTCTTAGTGTTTTCACTTCCTCATTTGTGTAATAGAGAGAGGTACACAAGCTCTCTCTCTCTCTCTCTCTATCTCTCTCTCTCTCTCTCTCGCGCTCTCTCTTAATGTCTAGAGGGAGTTAAAGAGGCCTTTCCACTCCCATTGCTTTCACCTCCTTCTGGTTTCAATAGAAGGAGAGAGTCCCATACATCCTCCTAATGCTCCCATAGCCTCTACTGTAGTGACCCTGCTAGTGACCTTTCACCTCCCCTTATGTTCAGCGGAAGAAGCCTAGCTGTCCTCCCGCAGGTGACCTGAGGACTGGGCTGTGCTGTGGAGTTAGCTGCTACACTATGCACTCCAGTCTTGTTTGAATTTAAAAAAGGCACAGAAGTGTAACCATATGGGACAAAGAATTGAGACCATATGTTGAATATGTTGAAAGACAAGAGCAGAATAACCATCAGCTCCCTTAAGCGCTAATAGCTGTCAAGAGCCAGCAGCGCACCAGGACTGAGGCATTGATCCAGTGTCACCCCTGGGTGTTTTGGTGTGGGTGGTTCTGCAGCAGAGTAGGCTATCACAGATTGGTGCAGGCAGTGAAATAGATGGTCAACAGCTGCCTGCCCCACTCCTGCCTCTCTAGGTGGCCATCTGCACCTCCCTTGCCTCAGTGGGTGGGGTGGTAGTGGGTCTCCTGGGGTATGTGTTGTGTACTTTTCTTTTTTTTATTATGTAGTAGGCTAGTGAAATGTGATTTGAATATAATTGGCCATTCTGAGCTTGTGTACTACCAAGAGCGCAAGTTGCCTACTGTAGGACAACCTGTGTTCATTTTGCAACTACTTTACTACTTAATTTTGCGACTACTATTGTTTGTTTTGTTTTGTTTGCTATTCATTTTGATATTGTAATCTGTACTCTGTATCTCTTTGGGCCAAAGTGCTGCCTGTCTGTGGGGCTTGTCATGGGGAGTCGGCGGTGGAGCTCACAGGGTCACTAACCCCCGGTCACTAAGCCAAGGATATGTGTTTTAGTTTATACATCATCCCCATCTCCAGCTGATGAGTGCTGAGAGGAGCGGTGACGATGAGATGGAAATGATTGATATGCTGCAGACTGAGGCCTGGTATCTGTATCCAGTGAGAAGACTGATTGATAGATAGACATGGTATCACTGGCTGGCGCTGCTAAAAATGAAAGAAACTGTTGGCAAGTGGAGATGATTAAATAGATGTCTCTTTCAGAGAAACACACATACTGGACTATACACACACACACACACACACATACAGAGAGGAATGCTGGTCTTTGGTAGGGGAAAAGGCCAACTGAAACATATCCACAGAAATCTTTGATCTGTCTGGTCATGTGAAGACAACAACAGTCCAAAATAGGCACACAAAGGTGTTAAGACTTTTTCTTTCAAGACATGTTTTAAGCAAACATGGCAAAGCTGTCAAACAAAGACAAAGTTGATGTAAAGCGTGGCAAGACAAATAACCCACAATATTTAGACTGGAGAAGGGCTAGAAATAGAACAGCAGAGCTGCTGCACTGGATAGGAGGTGTTTCTCCGACATCTTTGTGAGGGGTCTCAATGCAGGTCTAGAGTACAGTAGCACTTTTAATGCTTCTCCTTCTACTCTCCTCCAAATCTCCTGCAAATCCGTAGCTTTGGCTGTAGCCAGTTCATGACTGAAGCCAAGGTTCCGCGTGTGCGCGCGTGTGTGTGCGTGTGTGTGTGTGTATGTGCGTGTGTGTGTATGTGTGTGTGTGACTGTGTGTGTGTGTGACTGTGTGCATGTGTGTGTGTAATAGAGAGAGAGAGAGAGAGAGAGAGAGAGAGAGAGATGATTGTGCAGAAATTCTTTCTCTCAGCAGAAGTGAGCAGGAGCCATGAGTAAAGCAGTGGATGAAGGAGCGGATATTAAAAGCAGTGCTGATCATGAGCAGCTGGCACACTGAAACCCAGTAGATGGTGTATTTGGGGGCATTTCCCCCAGGTGTGTAAACATACAGTAGAGGCACATTCATATGCAGACTTGAGAGCAGCTGACTCCACATTTGCAGCTGAAACCACTGCTTGTACTTCTCCCGCCACGTGAAGTAGTGAACTCCAGCTACTGAAAATTGACTTAAAAACAACAGGAAAAAAATAAAAATAAAAAAATTCAAAGCCAATCGATTATATGAAGGAAAGATGATTCTGCATATTTTTCAGCAATTTTCCTGTCTCTTACTGTTAGTTCACTACAACTATTTTTGACCCGGATGCACCAAAAGTAATTTATTGAAAAACAAAAATGTGTTATTGTCCTCTTTTAACAGCTAGCCTCTCCAATTCAGTTAGTTACCCTGCTCTGATTCATCTCTGTGGTTTAGCGTTGTCTTAATTTCGGGGTTGAGAGTGGACTTGCTTATGACCTTGTGGCTGGTCAGTGGCACGCACAGCTTCAATTTAGCCAGCTTTGCAGTTTGGTTATTTTCAGATCAGTGGCTAAGCTCGGGATAGTGGCTCTATTGCACCCCATGCCTCTAGCACTGCTGCCATCAGGACTTGAGGCAGTGCAGTTCCTAACCTTTTTACGCCGTTTTAAACTGTCCACTTCTTTTCATGTGAGAACAGCAAGACACTCCTATTGTTATTGCAGAACAAGCAGCATTTAGATAGAAATGTTTAGAGATATTGTCCTATATACATTGGTATATATACTATACATTACTGACTATATTCACCGAGTAGAATTGCAACAATAAATACTTTACATGCTGTACAGTCTGTCAAACTTTATAGGCCAGATGGACATTATGTAGAAATTTACAAAGCAGCTGTCCAAAGTTTGTATTTAGTTGAATAATACCTTGAGTATGTTCATTTGGCTGTCATGTGCAAACTCTCTTCCCCCACACTCCCCCATAGGAAGCACCTGCAGACTGTGCTCATCTCTGGGCTGCTGCTCTCTGCAGTGAAACATGGAGGTCCTGCGGGAACAAGACTATGACAACTATTTGCATATTCAGGGTTTGAAGTGGAATGTGTGGTGGTGAGCCTTTACTTTTATGTTTCCCCAGTAAATAATCTGACTAGGGCCTAATAAAAAACATCAAAGCAGACAAATGTTTCATCATTGTGCCTTCTGTGGCAAAGCTTAGGAGAGAAAAACATTTGTGAAGCTGTGTTGTTCCTCTCTAAAGGTTATAACCCTCCACGTATTGCAGCATAGTATTCTAGGACTGAGGCACAAGCATGTTACTAGGCTATAGGCAATTGGAATGTAAAGTTTCTAAACTGGATTTCCTAGAAGGCTTTGCTGTGTCTGAGAGAAGTTTTGTGTTGTAAGGTGCTGGTAATAGTAGCAACTGACAAACTCTTCCTCATATGGTGCTGTGTGGCGTGACAGACAACAGGGTCTGCTGGCTTAATTGAGATCTCAACCTGAATTTGATGACTATAAAAAGATCATGATAAAATCCATATACAGATCTGTTTTTGTGTGTGTGTGTGTGTGTGTGTAAGCATAAGCGTATGTGTGTGTGTGTGTGTGTGTGAGTGCGTTTGTGTGTGTGTGTGTGTGCGACAAGTGTGTGTTTGCTCTAGGTATGCATCTGTGTGTGTATGTGTCTGTGCTGTTTCCCAGACAGCGTAGATGTGACTGACACTTGAGAGCAGTCATGAGTGGGACTGTGGAAAGAGTTTGCGTGTGTCTGTGTGTAATGATAGTGTGTGTGTGTGTGTGTGTGTGTGTGTGTGTGCGTGTGCATGCATGTGTGTCTGTGTGTGTATGCGTGCGTGCGTGTGTCAAACAGAGAGAGGAAGAGAGAGAGAGCAGCTGGCTGAGGCAGAGAGAGGTGGGATGGGGTGTGTGTGTGTGTGTGTGTGTGTGTGTGTGTGTGTGTGTGTGTGTATGTGTGAGGGTGAGGTTTTGACTGCCACCCACCAAGCAACAGCTACTTCACAGCAGGACAGAGTATAGCAGCTAGTGAATTTGGTGTGTGTACTCTATGTGCGTGTGTGTGTGTGTGTGTGTGTGTGAGTGAGTGACACACAAAAAGAGGGAGAGACTCACCTTAATCCTGCCCTTTAAAAATGTGTGTGGAAAAAGTGCACCTCTTGAAATACCACATTCCATTATAAGCACAAGTGGAAATAATGTGGTCAATGTTCTCTTTGCTTGAAGTCAGCTCTGCTCTCTGCAGAACATGGCAGTGTCATTCCGCTTTGCCACTGAAAATCTGAGCATTGAGGAACGTGAATGAAATGGCAATGTGCATGTTCAGGAGCGAAGGGTTAGTTATTAGGCCTCCATACAAATGTGAGTTTTGACAGGTGCAGGGGTTAGCATTAATAGCCTGTCAGAGTTATGGGTACACAGAATTAAAAATAGAACATTGTAATTTAAAAAAAAAAACAATAAAAGTAAATCTGTTTGATCCATTCCAACAGTGGCGTTTAACCAAGTAAAAAAAACGTAAAAAAAAAGATCAGTTTTACTCAATCTGTTTCAATCATAATCTGTTAGGGTGGAATTCTCCGGGGTGCATAAGTTCAAAAATCACTTAGCTGCGTGCTTCTCTGTCATTGGGGCGAATTGTGGAAAAGCGTGCAGCTAAGTGGTTTCTGAACTGAACGCACACCAGAAAATTCCACCCTTAGTGCGGAATACTGTAGCGTATGTGGAGAGTGTATGGACAGCCCCTGGTTAGCATTAGCATTCAAGTCGGGATGAATGTGGGGTTGAGGGGGATGTTGGGCAGAGAAAGGCAGGATGTTGATATTTGTAGTGTCCAAGACTAACTGATATCTCCTTTAAAGTCTCTGAGCTCCTACAGCTGGACCCCCAGGGCTGCACATAAAAGAGTTTGTGGCACAGTGTCACAATGTGTGTGTGTGTGTGTGTGTGTGTGTATGAGTGCATACATGTGTGTGTCTATAAGTGTGTTTCAATGAACGCTCTTGAGTGTGTGTGTTTGTGCCTAAGAATGTGAGTGTGTATGTGCACTGTTGCAAATTGCCTTGTACTGTATGAGTGTTTCTGAGAGCGTGTGTTTGAGTGTGTTTGAGAGTGTGTGTAGTAGTGTGTGTGAGTGAGTGCTTGTGAATCTGTATATAACTACATCTGTATATGTGAGACAGAGAGAGTGTGTACAAGGCTACATCAGTGCACACATGCCCCTGCTCCATGTATGCATGTGGCACCATACAGCCCCTGGCATGTGTCAACAGAGCCAGCTGATCTAAATAACTACAATTGGCATGACGGATGTGGGCAAGCAGCATAGCAGACAAGAGAGACCGACCAGATGGATGGACAGGGTCCCTCTTTTTTTTCCCTGCCCACAAATGTCAAACACAGTTAGCAAAAGACCACTTTTCCAGACATGCGTTTCTGCTGTTGCCACAGGTGAAAGACATGGACACCACATGGCTAGGACATGGCAAGGCTATGGTGTTTGTATTGGAGAAATTCCACTGTGGGTAAGGATCTGTGTATTATATTAGGAGCTGCCCCAGGAACAGCGCTGTGTCAGTCTCTTCCCACATTCGGCCCAGGCCTGGGCCAGATCATAGCCAGATCAAGAGCACTGTAGGCCAGTCATCTGCTCTTAAGTTTTGCATCTGCTCCACCGGGCATTAATCTAATGTGGTAAGATCCTTCCAGAAAGACCCTGCTGCCTTCAAAGAACTAATAAACCTCCAGAAGATAAATGATAATGTTTATGTCTCGTCTCATCCCATAAGTATTCACTTTCTCAGATGTTTTGCATTAGACGGGTAGAATGGCACAAAACATTGGTGACTGAAACAGGAAGTCTTCATCTTTAATACATTCCTGTCATTGATTCCATTCAATTTAATTATATTTATACAGCACCATTTACAATTGAATTGTCTTGTAGCGCATTTGTAGCCTAGAAATCTAGACCACCTAGCGGCATAATATATTTTTGCCTAGATACTTGGTCGAGTATCGCACGGTAAAGGCAAATCCTGGCCTGTCTCGACCTAGGACTGACCAATCAGAATGCTCTATCTGTGTCTTTGGGGTGGGCTTGGCACGATGACAAAAGGGCCGTCTGTTGGATGAAATGGCTGCCTGATAGCTCTGATTGGTCAGTAGCACTGGCCTATTACGTGCAGAGACAGTTTGAACGAAAACCTTTGATCTCATCCACAGGCTTCAGCGCTCCGATTCCAGACTACATAATTCATGTGTATAGTTTGGCTTGCCAGGCTAGTGCATTTGACAAGGAGCACCCAAAAGCATCAACATTGTTATGCCAACCAAAATTAATATAAGATCTACTGTAGATGCCTTCAGGCCTTCGTTTTGTTGATATATTTACTTCTGGATTGGCTGATTGATTGATTGATTGATGCATGCACTCATATGTGTCATATAAAGCTTGCAAACCAATTTTTGAATAATCATGAAAATGAGTTGATGCTAGCCAACTAATTTTGGAACACTTTCTTGCTAAACCTGCCTCTTTTTAGTCGTGTGCAGCTACTCTATATGTTGCTATGTTGGTCCGTACGTCGGTCAGTCCGTCGGTTCGTCGGAAACCGTTTTGCTTTTTTCAGTGACAGCAGTGTTTGCACGCTACTTAGGTCTGTTGACCTTTTTGTATTACAGTAGCCTACAGCCTTATAAGTTATTATCAATGAAATGAATGAATCAGTGAAATCCTATACTGAAAATTGTTCAGTTGTAGCAAATGTTGGAAAACACTGCTGCTGCAGCAGTGGGAATAGATCAGCCTGATCTTCCAATGCAGGTTGCTAGCATAACAGCCACATGAACAAACTGTGGCACTGGATCAGCCCACTGGGAAAATCTTTAACAATGACATCTCCAACAGGTTACAAGAGGCCCACACACAAATCTATCAGAGAAAAGAATTATTAGTGCCACTGCTGACCTGCAGTGCTCAGAATGATTCATGGCCATCATGAAATTGTCTACTTAAATCTGTGCCCACCGTATAAATCACATATATGACCCAAGTTGTGAAACTTTATATTATGATTCTTGATGACACATAGAGCTGTTATTGGGTCAATCAAGAAACACTTAAAAACTGCACTTAAGAATTTGAAGATGCTATAAAATGGCCTGAACGATAACAGCACAGCAAAATATTTAACAAACCTGCAATGAGTGCAATGAAGCCTGTTACATACTTGCCCATATATTTGTTATTAAGGAAAAATGAATTGCAAACCACAGAAAAATCTCTAAGGCTCTAAATCTAGGGTCTGCCCTCTGTTCTCTGTCCTCTTTTGGCATCATGTGTTTTTTTTTTAAATCTCGCTCTCTCTCTCCCCCTCTTTCTCTGTGATTTGAAGGCAGTGTTTGCTGAAAGGAAGGCTTCATTGGGTTGCAGCTGGTTTCAGTTCAGTCAAATGGAAAGTTTCAGCAGTTTTGCATGTTCAGCTCATCCTCCCCTAACCTCTAGGTTCCGACTCTTTTTTCTGTTTCTTTCTGCTGCTTTTTTTATCTCTTTCTCCCACTATTGGTTTCTTCTTTATCTATTACAGTACATCTCCTTTCCATCTCTCTCTCTCTCTCTCTCTCTCTCTCTCTCTCTTTCTCTCTCTCTCTTGGTTTCTTCTGTCTCATTTTTCACTGTCTATTGCGTGAGAACAAATGGGCGAATAGTACAACTAGCTCCCTGGACTATTGCGGCGACGTGCAAAGCTTGGTGCGACGTGGCCATTGTGACGAACATGTGGTATTCAGTGTGGAGAACGAGACCATATTCTGATAATTTATGGCTCTTTCATGGCCAGTGGCCACACGATCCAAATCCCACATTCCAATAAAGAGAAGACTTCTACTTCCCATATGGATTTGTTGTTTAATTGTATCCACAGTAACAGTTTGTTGCAACATTTGTTTTGAACATTATTAGGTAACCAAATTGATGAAGCAACAAACCAGTGCCTTAATTGCCTCAGACTGTGGATATCAGTTTCTCCTTTGATAGCACATAAATACTATATCACTAACAATTGAGATCCACCAACTGTCATTCGGCACATTACAAATTTCCCTCGCATCATTAGCTGAAGTCCCTAAGCCCTTCACTCATTGGCTAGAGGAAATTGGAGATGCCAAAAGGGCAATGTTTGCCATGGCGGATTTGCATGCTCTCGTTCTGTGTGGCTCATCCTTTACGGATCTGGAATTCCGATGCCGGTTGGGAATTTCACGTCCTCCTCTTCAGAGCCTTCCGACACCGGAATCCAGACTCATCATCAGCGCTGCTTAAGGAGATCAGAGGGGGGCTGGAAACTGGACCGGACCGCATGCCGCTGGTCATTATCTCCCGTGGTCAGTGGAGAAAGACAGGTGAAAGAGGGGGGAGGGGCGGGGTGGGATGGGGTG
>JASCQY010130674.1:0-13280 GCA_030264315.1 Sardinella tawilis
CTCAATCAGTTTCGCGGGGCATATTCATTACTGACAGCATCGTCTGCACGCGACTTAGGTCTGTTGACCTTGTTTTTATATCAAAAGTGCTTTTCAGACCCGTTTGACAGATAGCCAGTGCAGATGGTTGATCATGGCAGGACCTACTGTAGAATAGCAATAGAGAAAAATATGAATGAAATATGAATATTAATAAAATATTTTGTCAGTGGCTGCTGAACTTGCATCATCAAGTCAACCCCCTAGATTAATGACATAGGCCTAATGGAAGTGAAAAGTTGAAAAGAAGGTAATCCTGATATTTATGCATTTAATTCAGCTTTGATAAAACCACAAAAAATAGTGATGATGACCCCTTATTTAATATTTCAAATTCAACTCAGGTGTATTTCCCCCCTAAGGAGTTGTCTTATTCATGCTCTTTACACCCATATTTAATTCTTCCCAATTTAGCCAGCTTATGGAGTGTAGGTCAGGTTACATAGCACAGAGCAAAATATTTGTAATGATAAATGATCCTAATTGACAAGGCTTTTGTAGGTGCGATGAAAATTTTTCATTATACAAATCACTCATGGGGCTAAGTCTCCCCTACGTCTCAATCCTAGTGACGTCCCTGGGCAAAAGTAGGCCAAAAATGACTCTTTTGATATTTCAGTCTACTGTGGGTGACCCAATCATATGTCAGGGTAAATCTATTTTCTTGGGCAACACAAATATATGTCTTTCATGGAATTTATATATTATTTACATTTACTAATTAGCATAGATTTGATTTATATAGATATAGCCTACAATTAGATGAAAGCAGGCCCCAAAAACACATCGGGATGGAACCGTAGGCGGGGATTCGAACACATTTTCGTGATGTCACTGCGGAGGTCTATGTCTGCTGTGTGATACGGTGGATAGAAATGTGATCCTTCTGAAACTACCGTGCTACCTGACTGTCCGACACCCGCAGACCGTCGTATCGAGTTTGCTATTGACAAAGTCCATCTCTAAAGTTATCTATATCGTGGCTAGTTGTGGTCATGAGAGGACTTTGGCTCCTGTTGCATAAGTTCTAATACAGCCATGGCGAGAACCGATGGAAGCTCCTATTTCCAAAGAAGTGGGCTTTTTTGGATAGTAACTGTAACGCTGTCCATGAGCTACTACACGGTGAGTTTGTTCTCCGTCGACTCCTCTTAGGCTAATTATTTTTACTAATTCTCAAACGTTCTGTGGAATGTCACTTGCTCAACGTTTGGTCTAAGTAAGTCCTACATTTCACACGTAGCGCAGCAGTAAGTTATCATCTCAATAGGGTCTGGCGGCAGACCATGCACTCTCTACCACATGCACTTGCTGCAGAAAACGGATAAAATTCAACCATCGTCCTGAATTAGCGCTCACAGGACCGCGTCAGAGTCAGCCGTCCACCGCCAAACGCGTCTGTTTATAATTCTATGGTTCCGATGATGGTTACTAAACCAATGCTCCACGTATGCAAAGACGTTCGTAGAACAATGTGTCCCCTCAGAATATTCTACATAGGCTAGTGTCGTAAGGACGATGTAACTAAGACAAATTATCCCATATGCTTTTACATACATGCAGACAGATTTTAACCAGATCATTTTTAATGGGGGGAGAACTGGGAGAACCATAGGAGAGCGTGCACTCTCAGAATCCTTCCGGGTGGTGTTGCAATGAGGGGGCGCGCGCGAGCGAGTGGAGAATGAATGCAGGTTTATACAGTATAGCTGCACGGTGCACCCCTAAAAGCCACATTTCTTGTGATATATCATTTTTTCTCTTTAAATTGCATTCATACATGTGATGCAGGAGAATATGATTTTACAATTATATGACAAATATAATGTTTAGGATTTTTTGTTTATTAGTTCAGTAAGGAGATACAATAAGTCAAAGGTATAGTGCCCATCCCAGTTAATTAAAACTTTCTTAGTCTGAATCTCCCATAATATTGATGCAAGAAATGTGCAAATTCAGTTCAGTGGGTTTCTGGTATGACTAAATTGGCATGCCAATTTTCATTGAAATCTCAGACAATTAAGTCCAAAAGTGTCCTGATTTGACACGGAATCACGCATTTATGAATGCGTTGTTTGGCGTCAAAACACATAGGCCTATCTCTAGTAATGTGCAAACATATCACAGTCATTGACAGTAGCCTAGGTCATAGGCCTAGACTTTCATAGGCAAAAAACATTAACTAATTCATGCAACAACAGGATTCAGGAGTTTATTTCTCACATACATTGAAATACTAGGCCCATTATTGTACAACATGTAGTGAAATTGCATTTAGTAGAAAGGGCAAGAATAAAGGGGTGTGCCCACCGGACGCGTCGCATCTGCAACACGGCACAATGCGACTAGAAAAAAAATTAGAACTCCATTGTTTTTAATGGAGTATTGCTCACTAGAAACATCAGCCGCGCAGCTGCTGCACAAGGTTAGAAATCTTCTAAAACCTGTGCGGCCAGTCCATAGAAATGACTCTCACTAGTGTGGGGCGGGCCAGACGTGGCTAGACACAAAAAAAAGTTTAACTATATTTGTAATCTCATTAATAATGGACAAAATAATGTTTAGGTACATAATCTCCAAGCTAGTGGTTATCCAAAACCTGCATTCTAAAGTCTCAGAGAGGTCCATGCTGCTGTCCGGAGTGGATGGTTAAGTGCAAGCCTTAAAGCTTTCATATACACTACTCAAGAAATAAAATAACTCACTATTTGTAAAGAAAGGCCATTCTCCTGTCGTTAATGGTGGCGAAAACGATCTGTGACCTGGTCAAACAGATCCCCACAGGACCTCAATTTTCGTATTACAGGAATGGATGATTTGATATCTTCGCCAGGTGGGCAAGTCTATCCTGTCCACAGGTGTTTCTTAGGAAGATTTTAATTCTTTTCAGGCAGGAAGAGGACCTCTCTGCAGACGTGCTTGTAGCAGGTATGGTGGAGCATCAGCCTAGGGTTAGAGAAGGTCAGTTAATCTTTTATGAACATGGTCTGAAGCTCAGCAGGAGTGGATCCGCATTATCTGACGTTCATTTCTCAATCACTTCCCATCAAAAACTGGGTAGGTCTCGACCAGCTGAGAAATGTCACAGCCAGAGAACCCTGATCCTGAGTAATTCTTAAACAATGTATTAGTAAGCATACAGAAGAAACTCAGATGCTTTATATCTTGGAATCTTTGTTCCATGTGTTGCACAATGTTATCCCGAATTTTGGAAAAAAAGGTGTCAATAGGTATCAGTGGAACCAATATTTTCTAGATTGCCATCCATGCTGACACCTATATTGAAATCCTTCCAGGCCGGATGGCTACACTTGCGTTGCTCCTTGGGGTGTATCTCAAACAGTGGTTCAGTGAGGCCAAAATAGTTTGGAAAAATCTCAAGCAGGAAAATGAACATAAAGTTGTTCAGTTTCTGTTTCAGGGTAGAGCTCTGTGAAACTGCATCGTTATCCCATCTAGGCTCAGTTGCAATCCAGTCAAAGGCAATGATCAATGATGTTTGTCCCTAATGAACAGCATGAAGAGTTTTTAAAATTCCACCTAGTTGTACTTCCACCAGGAGCATGTAGATGTACACTTTTTTAACATTCTTTTTATTTCTGTTCAGTTTGGACATTACATCTTGAATGTACATTCAAAATGTACATTTTTTACATTAAATGTAGTAACTGACATACAATTACAAAAACCACAACAACAACAAGTAAATAGACAAAAAAAGAAACCCAGTGAAAAAATATAATGAAATAGTTTGACATACAGTACAAACAGAGACAAAACTAATACAATAACAACAAAAAAACGTAAATGAAAATAAATACCAATAAGGAAAAGATATCTAAGGGAGGGGATGGACACTTATTAAAAGCTGTCACTATGGCTAATTTCAACCTTTTGCTGTGGATTATATTTAACCTATTCTGTACTTATTCTAAGATGACTAAGGTATGTATCTTGACATAGTCCAGAAAAGGTCCCTGAGTTTTTTTGCTGATCCTTTCAAAGTATCTTATTTTTTCAAGTTTGAGGAAATAAAGAACATCCTTGACCCAATGTGTAAATCAGGGGTGTCAAACTCAAATGCACAGTGGGCCAAACTGAAAAATTAGGACCAAGTCGAGGGCTGGACATATCCAATATTTATTATGAATTTATGTTTTGCCTAAATCTTGGAGGTTATGTATTCTATTATGGCTATAGATTATTTCCTTACTTTCCTAACTGGGCATTATTTTCCAAGCCAAGACAAAACAGAACAAAATAAAATGGACAAACACAATAAATGGTTATTTACATTGGGATTATACTTTATAGACCGTTTCAGGGTCTACCGTAATTCCATAGCTGGAGAAAACAATGCTTGAACATTCTTCTTGGTCCCCAACTACTTCCTGTTACATTAACATAACATATGGAACGTTACACAGGAAGTGCTGGGGGACCAGCAATGGAACTAGAACCTGAAACGGTCTATATGAGCTTGGTGAGTGCTGTTGCGAAAGAATTTAGAACAACATAGACAGAGTGGCGAATGCGCTGCTTATGCTTATTCAATGGTAGAAGTCAGCTCACTTTCACTTTCGTTTTTTCATGTTCCATTTAGTTAGCGTAAGGGTAATAATAATAATAATAATAAGTAAGGGGTAATGTTCAGCGAGATGGTCATTATTATGGAATAACTCCTGACAGTGATGCTTAGAAGTTTTTGCATGACACTGAAGGGAGTTATTTTATTCCACAATAACGATTCCCTCTCAAAACGTTATCCTGCTTATTACACAGCTACCTATACATTAATAACATGAAAATAAAGATGTTTATGATCGCTATCATAGGTATTTTGATGATTAAGATGGAAAATTAACCTGACTCTCGCCAGATCGACGTACGGTAGTTCCGCCAGGCTCCACCAGAGGCGCTACGCTGAGCTCCACACCTCGATCTGGAATCGAGGGCAATGCAGTCTCCTTCAAGGCAGCACAGTATAATGAACCAATCAGGATCTCCCAAGATCGCCGGGCGGGATTTGAATTGATGTGATGTTGCGGACAAGTGACGCTCTCATTAGTGGTTGCAATGTGATTGGTTGTAGTAGCATGTCAATAAAGGGGTGGACTAAGTGGTTTATCCAATCATATGAAAGTATTTTTGAAAAGGCCCTGCCTTCTGAAATACTGTACATTTCCAATGGCGTAATTCCAGATGGATGTGTGGAGCGAGGCGGAACAACATTCAGATGGCGAGAGTCAGGTTAATGGAAAATAGCTTCCGTGAATAAATGGTAGTTTGTTAACTTAAAGATCAGGGGCAGTGGGTTGAAATGAGTATCGCTTTAAGTTTACTAATACTGTTGACACAGCAGTTGTCGGCCTCATTTATGATAATTCTTCAATGAACTGACCTAGTTGAATGAGGTAGATAGATTCACACACTGGTGTTATCTTTCATTTCAGTGGGTCGTATTTTGGTCTGAAGCAGTCCCATATGACCGTTTAGGCCCACTTGGTTCCTTGACTAAGTATCTTGTGGATGACTATTACCCTCTTCTGCACAGTGGGTGAGTACCTTTGGTAGTTCTTCTTCATATGTCTGTTGTACATTACTACATTATTGTTTTCTGAAAGTGGACTGTCCTAAATATCCTCTTTTGGATTTCACCTTCATGTTTAGTGTCCGAAGTAAAATGCTCTCTAGGTCAATTTTTTGGATGATTTGGAGTTAATACGTTGCTAGCAGAATCACGTCAATTGGATGTGTTTTGAGAGGTCAATTTTTGCGATTTCAGCCCAAATGCACTTACGTGAGTGCAAGGGGCATGTCATTACATCAATACAAAATGCAGTTTTTATAACCCTTCCTAAGTCCCAAACAACATTACAGTTTTGTGGTAGTAAGTAGAGGGTCTATAAAGACAGACCAAAGTGTTCCTAACTCTAACTGTGCTGATGCGTTCTGTAGAGTCTTCTACAGAACTTCTTCTGAAGTTGTCTTGCTGATAGCACCATTTTGCCTTTGTTTATCCTGGATTGGGAAGATTGGGGAACACTTCACCAAGAGGCAGTGTTAAAATTGAATTTGATTGGGGGACTGACTGACTGAAGCCATTGTTTATACTTCACTTGCCCCATGCCATTGTACATCTGTGACTGATACTGCTGCCTGGTTCATTTAATACTTTCTCAAATGCTACTTAAAGGGAGAAATCCAGTGATCCAGTCACTAACCCTGTTGTTTAAGGTCTCTGAATGCTGTCTGTAGGATAAAGAGACAGATAATTTGGTGCAACGTAGACTGAATAGCAAACTAACTAATATGAACTGAATGGGGCATACCAAAATTAAACTGGAAGTAAGTTACTGTGTATGTAAGTAATGTTACTTTCGCATAAAATGTTCTCATTCTTTTTCCTATTGACAACCTGTATTAACATGCCTATGGATTAATTCACACCAGATTTTTTATTTAAGTTGTTTTACTGTTTAAAGCTTGAATTTGCACAAATTGCTGTTGTTGTTGTTGATATAAACTAATGATGTATTTTTAAACTGTTGCAGTTGGTGGCTTGCCTGGGCTATACATTTTGTTGAAGCACTGGTTGCCATTAAAATATGCAGGTAAGCTTAAGCTTGTCAGTTTTACACCATACCATTATAGAATCATGACATATAAAGTCAATACCTTAACCTGACTCTCACCAGATCCTTGTAGTTCCGCTGAGCTCCACACAAGGATCTGGGACTGCTCAATAGGAAATGTATTTCAGAAGGCAGGGCCTTTTCAAAAATCTTTCAGTATGATTGGATAAACCACTTTATTGACATGCTACTACAACCACTCACATTGCAACTGCTAATGAGAGCTTCACTGGTCCACTACGTCACATCAATTCAAATTCCGCCTGGCGATTCTGATCGGTTCAGTATTTTTTGCTCCCTTGAAGGAGTTTGCATTGCCCTCGATCCCAGATCCTTGTGTGGAGCTCTGCGAAACGCCCCTGGTGGAGCCTGGCGGAACAACAAGGATCTGGCGTGAGTCAGGTTATCAATACCTTGCCAGCAAATAGAGTTTTTTTATGTGACTTTTATCAGTCAAAAATTAAATACATTATTGCATACCTCTTTAAACTCTTTGACTTAAGGACAAGAAAGACTAGTACAGGGCTGGTTCTCAATATGCTTCCTCAATCCTCGGCCCTCTGTCCTTCATTCTTGTGCTCTGGAAATAGTTTGAGGCTTGATGCCATATCATTTGTCTGATTGCTCCACAAAGGGGCAGAGGAACAAGGACAAAGGAGAAGTGAGGAAGCACAGATGCATCCTCCCGGAGAGATCACGGAAGCTTGCTCAGCCAGAATAAGCGAACATTGACTTAATTTGAGTGTCTCATAGGGAAAATCCCTTCCCATTTTGTCACATTAACATTCAGTTAAACAAGCTTGGAACAATTTGTGCGCAATAAGTGAAATTAATGTTTGGAGCAAGAGGGTGACAAGCCAGTGCGTTCAGCTCACCATCAGGGATGTGGATTGAGAAGTGGGAGTGGTAAAGACTCAAGGGAGAGGTTATTGCTGATCAAAAAGTGAAGCATATTTATTTATAAATGAGGGGTGCATAATGAATACGGCACTGATAAACAAAAACATTTTCATCTAATAAAATGAACAAGACTGACATAAAGACTGTCACGTTGTGGCGCGCTTCTGCAATGGGACAGCTTTAGAGTGGACAGAGAATCAGGAAGTGTAAAGAGTAAATGTGTAGACAATGGATACCACACTATAGATTGATATTATTAATGGAGAGTAAAGTTTGTAAAGACTATAAAACAAGCAAATAATTCCTGAGATTGTGGTAAATTAACAATTGAATTAAACAATTGATTTTACGCATGAACAAATGCCAAATTGGTTGCAAACTCCCTCAGTCACCAACACTCAGTAATGCCCCATGTCACAACAAATATTTATATTTACATTGTTTTAACAAAGCGGCACTGCATGTACAGTGGCTATGGAAAGTATTCACACATTCACATGTTTCACTCTTTGTTGCATTGCAGCCATCTGCTAGTCAGTTATGTTCATTTTTTTTCTCCTCAATCTCAACTCAGTATCCTATAATGACAGAATTGTAGAGGTGTTTCCAAAATGCTTGCAAGATCAAAATAAGACGTTCTAATTGGAACACGATATAACTAAGCTAAGCTGTTGAGACCTTTTCCAGACATTTCAGAGATGTAGCCTATGTGTTCTGACTTGGGAGGAATGAAATGTGAATGAATAATGAACGAGTGTGAAATATATTCAATTATGAATGATTTGTTTTATCTATTTTTGAGATTGTTGTCTAATGCCAATGTCTTTTGTATCTTTGCAGTGATAAAGGAGTGGACAGCCTCAAAGTACGCTGTTTGTGGTTTATACAGACGTTTCTGTTTGGGTTTGCCTCTCTCGGCTTGCTTATAAAGTACAAACCTGACCCTGTCTCAAAACAACAATGACTGGATGCTGCTGAAGAATATCTCTGAATGAAACATGGAAATCAACATAGTTAGACTCTATGTCTAATAATAGTAATAATAATCTATCTATGAATGCAAGGAACATGTCTGTGTGTTCCACACATAACTCAAACCACTCATCTGACCGACCTCCAATTTGGTACTTGTTTTAATGCCTCCAGTGAGTGCAGTTCCAAGTTTGGTGGAGTTTGGACAAAAAAATTCCAAGTTTGGTGGAGTTTGGACAGGATAATATATCCCATATATATACTGTACTGTAAGTTACATACACAAGACCAAAAGTTTATGATGGCATTTCTTGTATTATTATATATAAACATATAACTCTTAATTTTTTTTAATGGTTTACACTACCCATTCCCCCTTCGTATAATGTTTGTTGGGGGTTTTGCTTAATTGTATTTTATTAACTTTTTCTAACCCTTCAGTCAGAGTATTCTACTGTACCATTGCTAAAGCCTGACGCATGTAGGAAAATGTCAGAGCAAATGATTCTGTGAATGAGTGTTTTATTAAAACTTCAAAATGTCTAACCTCCATGCTGTGTGTTCATTTGTTTATAGTACCATTACACATCCTATAAGATCAAAAATAACTAGCCTGACCAAAAGTTTATGATGACATTTCTTAGCATGTAATTTCTTCGTTTTTTTAAATGGTTTACACTACCTATTCCCGTGTGATAGACCACCTGTATGCAAGGGATGGCACCAACTGATGCATCAAAATGGATAGTGTAATGACCATCTTTCTTGTTTACCCAAAAGTACTTTAATGTCACTGTATTAAAGATTATCAAGCCTGAAAGTATTCAAATCTACACATACCTGTACTGTAGCAGCCTTAAAGGATAATTTTGGACATTTTAGACATGTACATCTCAAGTTGCTACAGACTTGCCAGTACCAAATGAGAGAAATTCTAATGTAGCTATACAGAAATTAAAAGAGAAAAAGTAATATTATTAAAATAATATCAAAATAAAATTTTATATAATCTGCAAAAGAAAATCAAATGCAATACTTCCAATTATTGACTTCAGTAGAGAACATAAAAGAAATACCGAAATGAATGCGGGTCATTTGTGGCCCATGTCTAAAAAAAGAAATTGGACATTATAGTACAGTACAGTAAAGTGATGTTATCGAAATGTGTTGAGTATTCAGATACAAGACATTTGATGAATATTTGGAATGTTATATGGTAAAATAAGGGTTTTTTCAAAAGATATTGTAAAGAAAAAAGCAGCCATGCATTAGAAATTGGCATTAAGTAATGGCATTAAATGAGAAAAATATGTAGCAATAAGAAACAAGATGTTTCATATCTATCAAAAATGTTTAATGGTGAAATAAGTGTTTCTGAACTGATATAGCAAAGAAACACTCAGTTATAAATCCCATAGAAAATGTATGAGGGTCATTTTTGACCCATGTTACACATTAGAAGGGGTTTCTATAGCTTGCACATTAAAGGGTTAAAATGACTGACTAGCCAGAAGTTGCATGAAAATTAGGTAAATTAAGAAGTTATTCAGTAACCATATATCTTTCTTGAGTAACTGACACTGTCTCATTCCCTTCAAAAATCAAATACCACATGTATTTTAACTCAGCCTACTGATTGCCAAGGTTGTTGACTCACATTCTGTTGCCTACATCTTATTTGCGCCCGGTTGACAAAAAAAACCCTTACAAACCAGGGGGCGTTAAATGCTTACAACAAAAAACGGGTGTCTTGCCAACTCTTGACTGTATTCAGCAGCTAGTGGGTGGTGTTGCCAGCCAAGCATGAATGGACAATTATATCACATATTCAGCTAAATGGAAGATGATGTGCACAAGAAAAAATAGCAAAACATACTAATATAATATTATTGAATAGCCAGTGTTTCTGCAGAATCCAGATGTAACTGATTGCAATCCTGAATTGAATTGCACATTTTTTGCAACTTATCACTGTTGCTTTTATTATTAATTATAAATTTATAATTAAGTTACGTTAATTACATGTAACCCATTACAGCACCCAAACACTGCTAATTAGTGTCTGATGACAATGCAGTCAGCACTGTCATACTGTAAGCATTTTCTATAATTTTGTGGTGGTTTTCTACAGAAGTGCACAGTGCATGTCCTGGATGGCTGGTGGGTATAACACTTGTACTCATCCACCCTTCATAGGACTATACATTTGGAGGCGTTACCAAGACAAATTGTTAGATAAAAAGGATACCACAAATCATGGTGGAGTTACATATTGTTGCTTGGTTGTTTGGAGTGGTTGCTAAATTTTGCATTCTTGCTGACTTTTCCAAAGGGACTTATACACAGTTCATGTATTATTCAAGGGTGTCCACATTTTGGCATAAATTTATACCCCCATTCATCATAAGGCAACTTCTACATCCACTGTTCACAGCAAAGGTAAAATACAACAACAAAACATAGTGACTTCTGATATAGAGTGCTGTTGTTGAGTGCTCCTGTGGCTCCTCCTAAAAAGGTAGCCTCCAACCCTAGTGCCGTTTCCCGGGTAATTTGCCTGACTGGGTGTGGCTGGGTAGAGAGGACACGGAATCCGCCCCATGTACCATTTATCGGTACGATTTTTGTACCTTTCTGAGGCAGGGTCTTTTGAAAGGCCCAGCAATGGCCATCATGTTGATTGGATGATTTTCGCAAGTATCTCTTTTTACCCTACTTGACATCAGAGAAACTTGATGGACTCTGGCCAACAACCTTTTACCAGAGCCCATTTACTAATAATTAAATATTAAAATATTAGTTATATTACTAATGTAAAAAAATAGTACCAAACTTTCTCTGCTTTTCCTGTCTGTGCCGACAAAAGAGCTCCGCGCCTGGTGTTTACGTAATCAGAAAAAGGGCCATGAAGACTTTTTGGAAGTGGCGACACACGGATTACCATTATCTGAGAGGGCAAAGTGAAGTGGCCCAAGTGGGCGTGGAGACTTATGGGCTAGTGGAAACAGCCCTAATATTAACAAATACAAGGGATATCCTATCAATACTGAAATGCAAGTCAGAAATATTGTTCTGTTATATTAGGAGGAGAAGGAGCCATGTTAACTATGTTTGTTGCACCTTTATTTTGTTTTGTTCTTCTCAGGCCAATATCAAATTACCGTTACAAATACTAATACGAAATGCATGATCTTTTTTTTGACATGGAACATTTAAATGCCATAATCAGTCAAAGAAGACTAGAAAAAAACAAACATGTTCCCTTCTTTTTGGAAAAAAAGTTTATTATGCCAACATATTTTACATGAGTGATATGAGTTAATGCATTCAATCTATCTTGAACATACTGGAAGTTAAAATAAATTGTGACATGCCTTTAACTTCAGGGAGATCTTAACCGCTTTGTAAACCGTAATTTGTAATTTAAATACACAATCTTCATTTTTTTTTTTATCACAAACTGTGATCTAAGATGAAGGATGCTGTGTCCAAGTCAATTTTCCACAATAGATTTTTCTTGGTTGCTATAAAGTATAAAGAGATGGAATTCATATTTGATCAGGGCCCACACTCACAAAGAATCTTAAGGCTAAACATTGCTCCTGACAAAGTTAAGAGAATATCATGCATAGAAGAGACAATTTTCACAAAAACTGATGACAGAAAACTACAGAATGATAGCATGTATCCAAAGTGAATGAGTGAATGAATGAATATATACCAGTTTCATTTTCATTTTGTAAAGATTTGCATATCTCAGTTGATGGATAAAGGTCCTGCACTGTAGACCTTGATTGAGTTATTCTTATCTGATATGGTAAAAGTAAGTAAACATGGTGTTTTGAATAGGCTACTGATTCCATTGTTTCAGAGAGAATATCTCCCAATTAATACATTTGACAGTGGTCTGGATTAAACCTGCTTTCAAAAGTGCAAACAGAACCCCATAACCTTGATACCTCCAATGAGTCTCCATCTAACCCCCCACTAAATTACAGCCCAAAGTCAAACTACTGCAAGTCTGTGACACAACAGTGCAGGACCATTAGAAGAATTAGGATAAAACACAACAATAATGTCTCTGAATTAAGGTTATTACACTATTTTTGTTCAATATATATTAAGGTGTAGGTAATGCATATTTCAGTTTTTCTTTAAACAATTTATAATATTTTTTTCTATTTTCAATATAATTATTATTTCATTTTTGTTTATGATTTAACTTCTGAAATGCCCCAAAATGGGCGACTAATTGGTTACAATGGAAAATATGAGTACATTTCTTTTTAAAACAAGAATTAGCAGTAGCCTAAGCTATAGTGAGGATTTTAAGGAGAGGAGAATATTTAGCCAAAAGTACACAGTATGGGCCTGCCCAAAACTGGCCCAAACTCCTCTTTGTCTTGCATTCAGGTTGTATGTGTTTGTGTAAAGGAATGTGTATGCTGTATGTTGTTAAGAGGTAGTTCTACAGCTGGGGTCACCGATCCAACCAACACAGTGAAGGGTAGCGCTGTGAAAGGGTTCGTCTTAGCTGGCAATTTTGTGTCTTATCCCTGGTTTCCACCACACACTCCACCTACAAACACATGAAAGTTTACAATCACATATATACACTTCTAAATACATACTGTTTAAAGGTATAGTTCACTATTTTACACTTTAAGCCCATTTTCTGTATTGCCCAGGATGCAAATGAGTGGTTGACACCAAAATCTCGACGATTGGTCCTGT
>JASCQY010130696.1:686-13280 GCA_030264315.1 Sardinella tawilis
GAGGACAGGGCTATCTGGAGGACAGCTGCAGTGGTCATGCCTATGAGCTGCCCTGGGTCGGAGGGCCTTAGTCTGCTAGAGGACAGGGCTATCTGGAGGACAGCTGCAGTGGTCATGCCTATGAGCTGCCCTGGGTCGGAGGGCCTTAGTCTGCTGCTGCAGTGACCTCCGTGTCTGTGAGCTGTTGGGCCAAACCCTGCTCTCCTATAGCATGCCAGTGCTGTTGCTCGCTAGGCTAAACAATGGCCAGCCCCAGTTAGTGCATCATGACCCACATTTGGGCCCAAGGACGGTGTGGTGTGAGCCGGGTCGTGTAACACAGACCCACTGAGCCGCTCCAACTCTCATTAGTCAGCAGCACAGGGCTGGGCGCCGCCAGTGAGAAATAACTGACTCATTCACATGGCGTCCACAAAGACCAAGCGGCCCCCTTGCTCTCTGTCTCTCTCTCCCACCATGAGCATGGAAGAGTGTGTGTGCTGCAACACAGTTCCACAGATCTGAGCCACTGCGCACAGGGACACTAGCACTCTGGGAATCGGCCATCTAGCTGAAGGTTGTCGGGGACATTAAGTGGGTTTCCATTCAGCTCATTTGAATACTGTATATGTCATGTTTTCAAGGTGACATCTATGGTAGAAATGCAACAGATATATGAATATATGAATGTAGTGTTTGAATAGTTTAAATGTGCCGTAATACATTGGCAGATAACCTGTTTAGTAGTGTGGAGGTCAGTGAGTAGCCAACTATAGTGTGGTGTCAACATCAGTACTTCTCATCTCCATGCAGAGCTGTGATCCTGGAGCTGTCCAGAGAGGCCTGTGGAAATGAGCCATGATGCTGCAGTTGATAGCGTGCTCTAAAATACATGAGATGCTGTTAGCGTGGTGCTCGACATTAAGCTACTCAGCAGGGCGTGCCGTGTTTGCTGAGCTGGGATACTTGAAGCAAACTCTGAACATTCAAATCTACTGTACTGTATGGAGGAAGCATAGCACAACTGTGCTTGAGGTTGCATCATGCTAAGCCTGGTCTTGCACTACACACAGAAGCAGGTGGTGTGTGTTCTATCATGCTGTGTGTGAGGGAGAGGTGGTTTGTACGTGACTCTGAGCTGAAGCGTATAGCATTGATAGCAGCCCTCCGCTGCCTATTTGATGCCTGGGATGGGACTCTTCCAAGCTGCATGGCTGACATTTGCAGCTATAAATACCCAAAGCACAGCGAGACTGTGGCTCTTACAGTTTATGGAGATGGAGAGATGTTCCGTTTTAAAGATGAAGGTCAGGTTTTTTAGATGTAAGTCAGGCTTTGAAACATGTGCTATGTTTTAGGATGTTATGAGTTTGGGACTAAGCTAAACTCAGAAAAGAAGAACCTGTTTTTAGCGCTGTGGGTGTGGTGGATATCTCTGATATCTTGCCTTTGCCCACAGTAACACTAGCCGAGGCAGCACTGCCCATCTTGCCATCACATGTGATGTCATCTGTGGGTGCCACAAGAATGCCCAGTGGCCAAGTCCAGCTTACCCAAGACGGCCACTCCCTCCCCTCCCCTACCCTCCCCTCCCTGGCCTGACCTTCAGCAGAGCAGCACCCAGACTGGGATGTGATGCAACGCTGCTGGAGAAGGGATGGGTTACATCTACTGGCCAGGGCTGCATGGAGAGTCCTCTAATAAGCACACTAGAGGGAGCATGCACAATAGGCATGTTTACACACGCTTTGTGGACATGGACGTCTGCATGTCTATTTATTTATTTATTTAAGGTTTGGCCCGCTTTTTTAATGTCTGTTGGAAATCAGCTCCTGACATACTTTATAGAAAATGCCGTGCTCATGTAATCAGATGCTAACAGACTGATGCCACACACCAGCTTAGACTCTCGTGTGTCTCTGTCCACCCTCCATGTGGCTAGGAGGCTAACTCTCATCGATTTATACTGTAGATTCTGTAGCTCTATGCTAACTCCTCTGGCAGGAGGAAGAGAGAAGAGGAAAAGAAGACAAAATGTACTAATGTAGGACGTCACAGACAGAAAATTCATTCATTCTGATAAATGTTAATGACCTCAAAAGGCGGTTATTTTTAGATTCTTTGTATTGTGGAGTTGCAGCCCTTAGCTTGTGTTCTAAGCGAGTCAGCAGCCTGAGCAGCCGAAGTGTTGATGGGCTGAGGGAGGGAGCAAGTTAAGCAACAGATCACATGCACTCACCACGGTGAGCCGGAGTCGGAGCCTGTCTCCATGGCAACGGCTCGGAGGAGGGAGGTGCGCATCCACCGAGTGATGAGGCAGAGCGAGGGAGGCAGGAGGAAAAGTGCTGACGGAGAGAGAGAGGGGCGGAGCACGCTCCTGATGTCAGCGTCCCTGATTGGCTGGCCCCTCCCTCTTGCATTTCCTCCTGCTGGTCTTGTGATACAACCTTGAGTCAGAAGGAGTACTGTCACAAGCCAGACTGCATAGAGGTGATTTGGGCTGCGCTTCTGCTCCCTCTTCCACACTTGCTCCCTCACTCACTCACTCACTCACTCACTCACTCACTCTCACACACATTACACACACTACACACACACACACACACACTGGCCCCCTCCTCCCGTTTGGGGGGGCGCTGGGATTTTCTCGTGAACCTCGGCTCCCCAGTTGCCATCGGAGACGGCCGAGTGGTGGTGAGCGTTATGAAAGGATGGGCCGCTCTGGCAGTGACCTCGGCCACAGGACAGAGACTCGGGCACGGCCGCGCTCCGCGCTGAAGGAGGCAGAGCATGCAGAGGTTCGTGGAGGCCGACTACTACGAGCTGGACTGGTACTATGACGAGTGCGCCGACGGTAAGCAGCACTGCAGCAGGGCTAAGGCCATCTGCTGCCTCAGAGGAGGGGGGCACCGGGGAAGGGGAGAGAGAGAGGGATGGAGAGAGGGATTGGTAGAGGACGAGCTATTGATCATCTGCTTTGTGCATGGATCATCATCCCAACACTAGTAGTGGAGTTGTGTGAAGCTGCGGGATGCTGAGGAGACAAAAATACGGAGATGGAGGGGTGAGTTGAGTGAGGGGTTGGGGGGGGGGGGGGGGTTAGTGTGGATGTGGAGAGTGATGGGGACAGTTTTAGGAGCTCTGATCCCCTCCCCTGGCACTCAGCCCCTGATTGCATCAGACTGGCTCCTACAACAGCAGGCAGCAGCCAAAACTGGCCCTGTTTGGGACAGCCCCCCTCACATGGGTGTCCACGCTGGGCTGTGCTCGTGTTTGCGTGCGTGTGTGTGAGTGACTGGAAGACAGCAGCACTAACGGTCTCCCGACTAGTGTTATTGGGCATGGACATGGCCAGTGTCGGGCTATAGCCCACAGTAGATGCCAGATCCCTGCGGAGTGGGACTCAGTGGCAGGCTATTGTGGCAGAGCGCTTCTATTCATTGAGCAAAACAGACAGAATCTAGCTTGCTAGTGATGTCGCTGCTTTTGACGTAGAGTCACATGCCTTCCACTCTGTCTTGCTCTCTCTCTCTCTCCCTCTTCCACCTCTCTCTCTCTCTCTCTCTCTCTCTCTCTCTCACTCACTCCCACCTCTGTCTAGCAAACTGCAGGTTATATCATGTGCTGTGGTTGGTGGCAGCCTCCTCCTCTCCTGATGCGTTTCTATTGGGCATCGATGATCAGAACTATAGCATCCTTATGGGATCCTTATGCAATATGCTCAGCTTTGATCTTTGGTGACGTAACCTCCCCTCCTTACAAAATTAGCACACTTTGTGCAATTCGACAGAAATCGGAAAGCAGATGAGGTAACCTTTTATAAGCTACTGTTTGCGAAACCGGCTGGAATCCACTGTGATTCTTGTCATGGTTGCCTATTTTAATCTACTTTTTCGAGGTGCGCCATTGTTGCACTGTGCGGGCGGATTTGCTGCGCTTTTCATATCTTCTCCTGGCGCTGTGTTATTAGGCCACTCACCGTGGCCCAGTTTCCTGCCCTGCGGACGGCCTGGGACTGAGAACATGCCAATTCCCTGCAAGTGGGTGTAGAGAAGCCCAGCGGCGCTGAGTGGAGTTGGGTTTCCTATTGATTGGGGGAGCAGCTGGTCGATGGCTGCCTGTGATCCACACATGTATTTACAGTGTGTGTGTGTGTGTGTGTGAAGGGGTGGGGGGGGTGGGGGTAACGGCTGTGAGCTTCACCCCCCTCGTGCCCTGTCTGCAGACTAGAGGCCAGACGCAGGAGGAGGGCAGAAATGAAAAGATGGAGGAGAGAGAGAGGGAGAGAGGGAGTGAGAGAGAGACAGAGAGAGTTCTCTTCCTCAGGTGACCCTGAGCTCAGGCAGAGCATCATCAAAGAACAACTCTGTCTAACGGCAGATGAAAGCGCTGGTCCCAGAACAGCAGCCCTGTCTGAGTTTGACTGGTGGTCTGCTGAGGGTATGATGGGTATGGAGGAGCAACCCAGCTAGTGTGCCGGAAGGCACTGGAATATTCCTGGTATCCCACAACTAAAACCGACCTCATGGATCTAGAAGCAGTTTGGACAGCAGGTTGTAGAAGCAGCCAGAGAGTTGAGTTGTGTTTACTCTCTACCTAAGAAACAGGCTTGGGCCCAAAAGCTGTTTATTGGAGCTGAGTGTAGGTGTGGAGTGCAGATAGTGCAGGAGTGGTGTGCAGGTTCTGTGTGTGTGTGTGTGTGTGTGTGTGTGTGTGTGTGTGTGTGTGTGTGGATGGGTCCGTGTGGCCCAAATCTGTGTTGGCCTGCTCACAGGAGCCAAGGGGAGCTGCTCAATGCTGATCAGCTCTGTGAAGTCAGCAGCCCCATTCACAGCCTCTGACACACACACACACACACACACACACATTCAAAGTCTTTTTCTTGTCGCTCCTTTCCCTTTCCTCTTCCTCCTCTCTGCCTCATTCTCCAAGGCCTCACACCCCCTACTAGCTTTATTCTCCCCATCGGCACACACACACACACACACACACACACACACACACAAAACTGGGTCTGAGTATAGACACAATGGCTTGCTTCTTAACTACTTGACACAAAGAGGCCCGTGGAAGAAAGGCTTGGTAGTGGTGGTGGTGGTAGGGGGGTCGTGAGGCCCGGCGGCTTCAGGCTTCACTAGTATACGAGGGCCCTATTCTCAGGCTCCACTATTCCATGAGGGCCCTATTCTCTGACTGTTTACTCTCTCGCGGCCCATTGGAGGAATGCGTGTTGTCTCAGCAACGGCACCCAGCGTACATACATTGGGAGAGTGGAGAAGAACAATAGCGAAGCACTGCACTAATAGGCAGCCATTAGGCAAGGGATGGGGATTGAGCAGCACAGAAGGTGCATTCATGCAGACTCGTTTTGTTTGAGATGCTGCTCAGCCTCTTCTCTCTCACTGAGCCTATAGTTGGAGCTGTATACGTTTGCTCCAACCGTTGGCACATGTATGCTGTGCCACATCTAGAGAAATAAGTAGGCTAGCATGGATTTTGCCTTCCTGTTCCATAATGAAACCACGGTGATTGTGTTTGTTGCACTTGACGACCTCAGACTATGGATGGTGCTGTTCATGATGAGAATACTAAAATTAAAATGTACTTGACACCTTTGTGTCAATGCTGCTATTTTATTGATTGTTAACCACTTCAAGTAATGATTAAAATTAAGTGATTATATTATCATTGTTATTCTAATATTAACTGCTGATTCTTCCTGTTAACCTGAAGTGGCCTTGGATCAAATAGTCTGCACCATAGACGCCCTATCCATAGTAAAGAAATAAGGAAGTCTTGTTCCTGGCCTGTGTTTGTTTTGTAACCAAGTGGTCAAAGGTAGCTAACATTGAATTATCCTTTTATTATGCAATCTTCCCCATGGAGATGCTTCCTGTGTTGACAAGGGCCCTCTGTGGCCAGTGCTTTGCATGTGTGCCACTGGAATCACCTGTGGCCATCGGCCACCAAAGCTCCGCCCCCACAGGTGTACACAACCAGCCCTGGCTGCTACAGTTGCCATGGTGCGCCACTGGAATGTACCACCTCATCTGCCAGTGCACAGGTGTGGCCAGTTTCATGCTAAAGTAAATATCTTTCTGTGATGGTGCTTTTCTTTGGAATACTACCTCAAAGTCTGCCTCTCTCACGGCTCTGTAGTCCTGAAAAGTGATTCCCTGCAGCCGTTTTTCCCAACTTTGAACAATGGTGCTTTCAAAGTGGGTCAGTGAATGTATCCACCCCCCCTTCTGGTGTCACATGTGACGTTCAGCTGTCACTCCTCTCTTGTGTGTTTGGGAGGGTTTGTTTGAGCGTGCCCTTTGCCTGAGAGAGAGAGAGAGAGAGAGAGAGAGCTGGTGAGGCGTGTGTGGCCAGTGTCAGGCTCTCTGAGGCACACACACACACACACACAGGGACATGGCGCTGGACTTTAGGGACCAGGGTGACGGGCGGCGCTGGCACTAGTGGCCTGGTCTAGCATGGAGCCCCTGGAGGAGAGCTATGAGTTTGACTGCTCCTCAGAGGCACTGGACACCAGCCCAGCCTCTCTGCCCCTGGACAGGGACGAGGCAGAGGAGGAGGAAGAGGAGCAGGATGGGGAGCTCTTCACCTGGGAGGAAGGTAGACATTTGGGACCTCATTTGTACTAGTCACTTGAATTGTCTCTAGTCACTTTGAAGACGAGTGCTGGAGCGGTTCTGCGGGTTAGTTCCAGATAGTTGCTAGGTGTTGCTAATACCTTGGGTGACTCAGTGTCCATTGGCTAGTGGAGATCTGCCAGGCAGCATAGTGTTGCAGTTGGCATGACGCTAGTTTGTATTGTAAACGTGGAATGTGGGGAGGCAGAGCCGTCTGCTGATAGCATCAACACCACTGCCTGTCCGATGCAGACTGCTGATATGAGCTCCTCAGCTGGTTCAGAGGAGTCCAACCGTGTGATTAACACTTGGGCTCCAGACATGATGAGAGCTCTACTACAGTCCACTCCCTTCAGCCCTTAGTGTGAGAACCAAAATAGAGTAGATTAGCTTTCACTTCAACTCTAGTCAGGTAACTGAAGGGGACTGAATTGCTTGTTTTGGTGTCTCATGTCATTAAGCTATTGTGTAGAACCAGTTTGATCAGAGGAGAGGTGGGCGTTTGAGCCAGCCTCGAGCCGCGGAGTTTAATCGTAGTGGTGGGGCCGATGCCATGGGAACTGATTGTGTTGACCGTCTGAAATGTAGCCTGATATGGACCCCTCTCTGTGAAAGTTGGGACGGGTTGTTTTCCCTGCCGCTATACCACTCGGTGTTGAGTGTCACAGTGCATGTGACGCGTTCTAAGGCTCACCCAGGTTATCCTCTCTTGGTTTGGTCACAGGGCCAGTCGTGAGGAGGAAAGTGTTCAGTGGTGAGCGGCTTGTTAGCACATTTGTAGCTAATGCTGCGTCGTGTTTAGCGCATTTTCTTGGCCACAGGGCACCATTGCATTGATTGTCGAGGCGCGTTTGACATGGAGCCGTGCCAGTTTTGATCTCTTCCATTTCCTTCTAATCAGGTTAGTAATTGGTCACGTCCGCAACTTTGATTTGGCCAGCCTGCCCATGCCAACTGGGTGTTGAGGTAATTAACCCAACGCCCACTGATAAGACAAGTTGGCACTCAATGCAAAGAGAATCAGTTAATGATGAAGCTCACCAGAGCCTGTTTACTATTTCTCTTGAAGGCCATTCAGGGCAATGAGACAATATACTGCTTTATCAGTAGTACCTGCGGTATATGTTTGATAGCAGCTTAAGAGAGTGTGTGTGTACGTGTGCGCGTGCGTGTGCGTATGTGTTTGTGTGTGTCAATCTCAATATGTCCTCTGGTCGAAGCATCTGCTGTGTGTCCAGTCCGTCCCTGCCCAGCAGAAGAGGAGTGTGTGTGTGTGTGTGTATGTTGTATCTGCATGCTCTGATGCCAGTGTGACGCACATGGAAATGAGTGCTTTGCATTGTCCTGCCTTGATAAAGTCCATGCAGGCAGGCAGATCTTATCTTCCTCTCCCCTGCCCAGTGCTCTTACCTTGACAGGTTGACACCTTTCAGGAAACGGGAGTCACTTGGGAGAACCTCTGGCTGTGTGGTGTGTCTGCAGTAATGGTTGGCTAGTCCCCTTGTCCTTGCTGTGATGGGCCACAGCGCCAGTTTTAGCTCTCAGGAGCACAAGGGAGATGAAAGAAGGTCGACCTTTAAAAGTAAACAAACACTCACCTGGTAGAGGTGCTGCATTGTTGTTATGCTGGCCTCGTGTCATCTGTGGATGTTGTCATATTTCCGTGAAGATTCAAGACATCTTGTTCCTGCCCTGCTGTTTCTGACATTTCTGATTGGGTGATATGAGGGCCGTCTGCATCAGTGTATCAAAGTAGCAGTGGTGGTGTGGTGTCACCAAAAGCACATGTGCCATGTGTCATGTGGTAGAAGCCCAGGCTGTTTATAAATTGGATAGAGCGCTCCCAAGCCCGTTTTTAATGGGGCAGAACGGTGTGAATTATTGAGGCTTATTTCTATCCTGGAAGGTGCTGATCCATTCTAAGCGGTCAAATGCCAGCCTGGAGTTCCAAGTGCACATCAGAGGCTATGGCATGTGGTCAAGGACCCGTCGTCATCGAAGGCATTCATCGCCTGACCACTGAACAAACAGTGAACACTCTAGTAACTAACCAAGAGTTAATCTCAGTTATATAGCAACTAGCTTGTAAACCGATTAATTGTTGACATTGTGCTTCACATTTGCTGGTGTTCAGCCCTAGACAGTGAATGGCCCAATGGCTGGGACAGCTGTGTTGATGTGCTCCTCACATGGCCACAATACAACCCTTGAAAGTTGCTCATGTGACATCATCTCCAGCTCCAAAGCTTGTCTCATGCTTTACACCTCACACACATCTCTCCTCCGCCTCTCCATCTCTCCTCCGCCTCTCCATCTCTCCTCCGCCTCTCCATCTCTCCTCCGCCTCTCCATCTCTCCCCCGCCTCTCCATCTCTCCCCCGCCTCTCCATCTCTACTCTGCCTCTCCTCTGCCTCTCCTCTGCCTGTCCATCATGCTGATCTCATGTTCTAGTGAGCAGACCCTCACTCTGCCCTCTGCCTGTCCATCATGCTGATCTCATGTTCTGGTGAGCTGAGGGCAGCTCCTCAGCAGAGTTCTGAGTGTTAAGCCTGTGTGTGTGTGTGTGTGTGTGTGTGTGTGTGTGTGTGCCTGTGTACACAAGCATGTAAAGTGGCTGTTCTCCTGTGCTGTGTTTGCCTGCAGTTCTGTGTGCTGAGCGCGTGGGCCAGATGACTAAGACATACAATGACATCGATGCTGTGACTCGTCTGCTTGAAGAGGTGAGTGTGTCCACAGGAGTGGAGCGGATGGGAGGGGAGGGGAGGGGAGGAAGAGGGGGCGGGCAGGAGGAGGAGGAGGAGGAGGAGGAGCCTGGCCCCCTCAGTACCTTTCCAAATATAGCCACCAGGCCCTGAATAGACACTGATATGCGATAGCCTAAACAGGTAGGCTGTTATTCTCGTACAACACATTAGGGTGTTTTTGGGGTATCGCATAGTTGGGTTAAAAAGAGATGCCTCACAACAGAGTTGGTGTTGTAGTCTCAAGCTGCTATTTATAGCTACGTCAATCAGGCCCCTTGAATCATCTCAGACAGGTCACTTCTTGGATGGCATTTGCGTGCTATTTTAGCTGCAAGGTGAAATACGTTTTAGGTCAACTCTCTCTTTCGGTGGTTTTAAAAGTAGCAGGGGCCAGTGATCAGCTGAATCATGCCAATCCAAGCGCTACTTTGGAAATGTGACTTGCAAATCTGCCGACCCTCCTATATTTGTTTTGTTTAGTTTAGTTGATTTGGTGTAGTGCTGATCCCATCCATAATTGGATGGATGGATGATTGATGGGCCAAGCAGAGCCTGAATCTTATCATGCTTTAGCTCAGCTGATGACTAGTGTGTGAGTGGATGAGGTGGGGCCACACAGTGAGTCACTGCAGTGTCTTGGGCTGTGGCACCTTAGATCGCTAAGCTTCAGCTAGCGCCTTTGTTTGTCTCATCACACACACCCACTGGGCTTCAGGCTGCTCTTCAGCAGCAGTAATGAACCGTGTGTGTGTGTGTGTGTGTGTGTGAGTGAGACACTGACACTGACATCTGGCTGTCTGCGGCGGGCACTTGCCTCCTCCCTCCCTCTCCCCCCCCCACTGCAGAAAGAGCGTGACCTGGAGCTTGCGGCCCGTATCGGCCAGTCTCTGCTGAAGAAGAACAAGACCCTGAGTGAGCGCAATGAGTTCCTGGAGGAGCAGGTGGAGCACATCCGAGAGGAGGTACAGTACCGTAGGCCCCCGGGGCCCCTATGGGACACCCCTCATACCCCATAGCTGCCCACAGGGGCTTTTTATCTGACAGAGGCCTCCTTAAGCCTCAAAAGTGTCAAAGTTCAGCCTAAAGTGTCAAAGTGTCAAAGTTCAGCCCAAAGCCAAGCTGTGGATGTTTATATTTGTAGCTGTGCTGTGCTCCACTAAGCACAAATGTGTATGAGTTGAGTGGAGTGCTGAAAGCCAATCTGTCCCTGCTAGCGGTGCTGCTCAGTAGCGTTTGATTACCGCTGGGCTGGGCGGCCTGGACTTCATTTCACTCCGGCTGCTCTGCTAGCAAGCTGCTGGAAAGTGTGGAGACCATACCTGAGTGCACTGTGTTGGTGTGCGTGTGTGTGTGTGCGCGTGTGTGTGTGTGCGCGTGTGTGTGCGCGTGTGTGTGCGTGTGTGTGTGTGTGTGTGTGTGTGTGTGCATGTGTGTGTGCAGGTGTCGCAGCTGCGTCACGACCTGGCCCTGAAAGATGAGCTGCTCCAGTTCTACACCAACGCGGCTGAGGAGAGTGAAGGCGAATCAGCCAGCTCCACCCCGTGAGTCTCAGCCTTACCTCCACCACCACCACACACACACACACACACACACACACACACACAAACAGTCACACACACACACACATACACACACACACACACACATAAACATTCACACACATGCACACACACGCACATCTAAACCCCTCTGGTCCTGTAAGCCACATTTAGACTGACTAGTCTACGATGCCTAGTGTTGCTCTCTCCTCTCCTCTGCTGCAGTCTGCTGTCAGAGGTCCATTAGTTTAGTGCTCCTTCCTTTGCCTCCTACTTTGAATGTACCTCCATGCCTCCCAGTATCCAAATGACATACCTGTAGTGCATCAGCCCCTGTGGTTCAGCAGGCCTGGCTCTCTGGTGTGCCTGAGAGGCTAATAGCCCCCTATGACACAAGCACACACTGAGTGTCTGGAATGAGGAGAGGGAGCTGTGGACTCCTTCGGCTCCTGCTGTGCTGTAAATCTCTGCTCTTAGGCCTGCTGGACTACTGTGGAACTGGAGCAGGTCTGGCCCCCAGTGCTGCCTGCCAGCCAGTAGTCCCACCCATCCAGATCACCTGCCCTCCCCCCCCACACACACACACACACACATATACACACACACTCACCCCATTCTCCACACCTGTTGCCACACACAGCAATGGGAGTGGTAGTCTACTGCAGGTCTGGTCATAAAGGACAATGCTGATAGGCTGCAGCGCATTGAGTTGAAGGGTGTGTACTGTACTCGTCCAGCAGATCTCCTATTGTCTGTGCCCCGTTGGCCACTGAGTGCCCTGCTCCACCGGTAGCCCCTCACACAGGGCAGGCATGCAGGCCAGGCCAGGCCAGGCCCAGCTCTCCTTACAGCAGTGCTAAAACATTGATTCTTGCTATAAGATTGCACTGTGCTGCCCTGCTGCTTCAATTATGCATGTGGTGCGAGTGCAGACTGTCTGGGCTAGCGCAGGGAACACATGCAGCCTTGCACTCACATACACACACACACACACACATACTGTACACACACATACAGGCTGGTATGCAGTGAATGTTGCCTCTACACAGCATTTGAAAGCATTGATAGTGTGATCATAGCTGTTTCTCTGCCTTATACATACTGATCAGAACAGAAGAGGGCGATCAGATTTACACAGCCCAACATCTCAAGCCGCTGCATGTGTGCACATGTCCACAGCAGGCTTTACACTGGTGGGTCTTATTAGCCCTGCCCAAGTCATGTTCATCTGTATTACACTGTGTGACTGTGGGTCGCTACTGGAGGCATGCTACGCTAACCGGTTTTAGCTGTTGGAACTCTGCCCGCTCTGGGGTATAGGGCTGGTGACCCTGACCTGAGTCTCTGTCTGTGTGTCTGTGTCTGTGTCTGTGTGTCTGTGTGTGTGTGTCTGTGTGCGTCTGTGTGTGTGTGTCTGTGTGTGTCTGTGTGTCTGTGTGTGTGTGTGTGTGTGTGCGTGTGTGCGTGCGTGTGTGCGTGTGTGCGTGCGTGTGTGTGCCCAGTGTCCGGCGGAATGAGTCGTCAGCCTTGCTGCCATGCAGCTTCCCACTGGACTCCCTGCAGAAGAAGCTCAAGGACCTGGAGGAGGAGAACATCGTGCTGCGCTCAGAGGTCAGCAGCACACACACGCGCACACACACACACACACACACACACACACACACACACACACACACACACACACACACACACAC
>JASCQY010130719.1:0-13275 GCA_030264315.1 Sardinella tawilis
CACACACACACACACACACACACACACACACACACACACACACACACACACACACACACACACACACACAGTACACACGCCACCCGCTGCAGTGGCACAGGGCACTATAGGGATTTCAGTCTTTGCAAGTCATTGGGTGTCTCTGCTTGCTGGTCGCTTGACATTTTTCATTTTCATCACTTTCTGACTGCCTTTTGGCCCCGTGTTCTCTTTGTTCTTCTCAGGGAGGATTTCCCCCCCATCTCTTTAAATTTGTCTGACTGCTGCACATGCTGTGTGCCAGTCTCAGCCTCAGCCTCTTTCCTTCCCTTCCTCTATTAGGAGAGAGCTGACATGCTGCTTTTCCTGCCCATTGCTCGTTTCCTCTCTTTCCTCCGTACTTAGACTTTTCTGAGCAACAATGTCGATCTCGAAGCCCCCATCAAATGAATTGCATGGGTGGTCCATCACCTCCCCACAATCATCATCTAGGCAAAAGCCACCCAGTGTAATTATCCTGCATTTGTATGTTTTCTGTCATACTGTACTACCTGAGTTTCTTCCTTTGTTATGAATGTCTGCATTTCACACAAGATGACTACCAGAGCGCCTTTCTGTTTTGACCCTGTATATTCATGTTTCTGTCAGAGGCAAAGGAACCTGCTACCTTTGCCTCTGACAGACACATGGGTATACTGTATAGGGTAAAAACAGACAGGCTCTCTGATAGACTCCTTTTCTGTATTTCTGTCTTGCAGTGTAATTCATTTTACACACAAGAGAGACTAAACTGACTAAGCAATGAGTGACAAAACCAAAGAAGACTAATATTAGTTCTACTTTATGCAAATGAGCTATGATGCATTCTGTCTGTAAATGCAATACCAGCGGGCACGTCATGAGCAATTAGCACAAGAGTGAAAACAGATATTTTAGCTGTGCTTTTTATGAGCGACAAAAGACATTTCACGGCTTTAGTAGCTCTTGGTGAGTGAGCGCAGAGTAGGGGTCTGAGTGAGCCACCATTCTCGGTGCTCTATAAGCCGTTATCAGCTATGTACAACAGGTACTCTATTATACAAGGTCATATCAGAACATGTGAACTCTTGACCTGAATACTTCTATGTTGAAGAGTTTTATGCGAGTAGGCCACTCTGTCTCTGATGAATGGTTGACGGGTTAACTCTTAGAAGACCGTGAGAAGAATGAGGCTGTGCTCTTGAGCAAACAGTCTAGAGTACAAAGCATATTTACACACACAGGTTTATGAAGCAGTGTGTGCTGTCTCTTAGCCACCAGCTGAACTCTCAGCCCGATTCTGATGAACAGTTTCTGTTGTCTTCGGTGGGCAGGTTTCTGACAGTGCCCATTAACCTGATATATGTATCATAGAATATAGAATGTAGTGTTAGGCTTACACAACTACACACAGGTAATAGATGAGATGAAAATGGTAAACATTTCATTTTTGAGCACAATTAGCACAAAAAAAAATAAATAAAAAGACTCTTCAGTACAGTTCAAGTTATACAAAAGCTACATTCAAGACAACTTGAAACTTGAAAACACCTCATAGCACCTTTAAAGTACCACATATCCTTGAAAAGTTCTTGATGTCTGTCCGTTTTGAAAGTTTGACAGTTCAGAAGAGCATAATGTATCAGGTATCATACACAAAGGTGAGAGCATCTGAGGTTGTCATGAACTGAGCGAGCAGCCAATCGGCGCATAAGCAGTGGCTGTAAACATCATGTTATTCACTCACACATCAATAGTCATTGCCACATCTCCTTCACTGTTGTAGTATAAACTAACAGTACATTCAGTATTGTAACTATAGTTCACACATACATACAGCCTGGCACCAGAATATACACTGTACCGAAAGCGGCAATATTTCAACACTTAACCTCCCTCACACACAGTTGCTCCACAGTAGGTCTGTGTGAGATGGCCTTTGCTTATTACTCTGAATTGCACTGTGCAAATGAGGGGCTCCCAGTGGGGGCAAGGCTGTACTGAGCAGCTACACTGTGTTATTACCTCCAGTGATTAGATCAGGGTTAATGGAGCCTGTCGGAGCCGATTGAGAACACCGAGTCCCGCTCGCTTTCATCATCGCAGGTTTTTTTTTTTTTGCTTGGCTGTCTGTCCCTCTCGTCCACTTTCTCTTTGTTTCGCTTTATCTCCTTCAGACCCTGTCTCTTTCCCTTTATCATTTCTGCCTGCAATTTAGGCCCGTTTCTTATATCATCTCATCACTCTAATTTCTCTCTCTCTCTCTCTCTCTCTCTCTCTCTCTCTCACCCCTTCCATCTCTCTTTAATCCTTTCATTCATATCTGCCTGTCTCCATGTATCTCCCTGTATGTTATCTTATCATGTGGCCTATGTGTTGCTCTTCCCATTGCTTGGTGTCCATCACCTGAGACTAACAATTAGGGTCATTACTCACTTCAGCATGTGGCTGCGTGTCAACATAATTACCAGCCGAGCTTGGCACCCAGTCTGTTTTGCTCTTGGTCCAAACATGAGGGGGTTCTGAAATTAGCCTTGCATTAATCTGCATGCATATTGAAAACACTATGTTGTTTACAGTAAACAACACAATCTGGCAAAGTCAGAGTGTGCAATGATGGTGTTCAGTCAAACCAGTTATTAGAGGCTCGCTAGTGAGTCGTCAGTTCGACTCAGACACTTGGGTGCCCCGTTGTTCTGGGTATGTGGAGAGCCGAGCCGAGCTGAGCCTCGTCTCTATTTCCATCACTTCCTATTTCTGTTCTTCTGTTTCTCCCTTAGCACTGTTCCAATATAGAACTCTAATATTAAAGGAGACTAACAAATGTACTGCTGCTTGGGACACGATTTTATCTCGAGTTTACCTTTTTGTTTTTCTGTGAATCTGTGTCCTTTGTTTAACTCCTTTCTCTCAGTACGTCTCTCGGTGATTGATGGCAAGTGCATCTCCTATTTTCTGTACGCTATTGTGTGAATTGATGGAGCACCTATCAATCTTTCGGGAAACCTGTGTCTGCATATCCTTTGCCGTCTTTACACATAGCTCCCATTCCAGGTCAGGAATGATTTTGAAGGTGAAACAAAACACCTGCTTCTGCAAAGGACGACTGTGTATCCCATTACCACACAGGAGCCATTATTTCACAACTAGTCGGGGGCTGATTTCTTCACTGCATGATATAGCAATCACATTGGTTTCTGCCTTAAAATGATCCAAATTTGTAAACATCTACAGTGATCTACTGTACAGAAGACTGTACAGTAAAGGCTTTTGCTACTGTACACTTGAGCTGTAAAATCTACTCACAGCCATGTTTGTTGATGGCAATAGACACACGTTTGTCGAAATTACCCGAGGCAGTGTTCAACCTATATGTCAAGTACAAAAGAAAGTTCAAATATAGTGCACTGCCCTGCCTGTTGTGAGGTCGAACACGAAAAACGAAAAATTTGTAAAAGCCCCCAAGCCCTTACGTTACGACCTTCTTCCTTGCCCTTATGACCTTCTTCCTTTTTCCACAGTGGTGTTCGCCTGCTGTTCACCAGACATCTTCCGTCAGATCATGGTGCAGTTCAGGAAGGCAGGACTGCCTCAGGAGGAGTACGTCTTCTTCTACATTGACGTGTTCGGGCACAGCCTCAACTCCCCTTATGCCCACCCTTGGGCCAGGGATGACCCAGATGATACCATTGCTAAAGACGCTTTTCAGGTAGGAGATTGACTCTGAAGAAAGTGACACATCATGTGCATCAGTGTTTTTTGTATATATCAGATGTGTTTAGCAGTTCACACTATCTGTATGCCTTATATGTTTCCTTTCAAAACTTCCAAAATATATTATTTAGGTTTTTGCTTTTGTTTTTCACCACATAGCTTCTGGCATAAAGTAATATGTCTGTACCTCCAACTGCAGTCTATACATTTTAAATGTAATATTATTTGATGAATTGTTGTGTTATACCACAAAAAATACTACTGAAGTGTATTGCGAAACCCTGTGACCATTTTTAACTAATCTTATTTACGTGATTAAGTTTGTTATGCCATCCGTGGAAAGTAATTATTTCTTCCTTAGCATTTTTTTTTTCATGAATGACTTATGAGTCATCAAGGTAATTGGAAATTTACTATGGTTAATGAAAATTGAAAGTCAGTTGGCTTTAATTTGCCAGTGGTAACGTGGTGATAATGTGTAATGACACCAGGACACTAAATTGCTAATTCTAGCAGGTCATTTCCCATTGCCACACAGGTAAATGGCACAAGATCCTAATGCAACTAAAACATTATTTATTTATTTACTTTTATTTAAAATAAGGTTTGAAACTTTTTTACACAGAATATTTATGCCCATCAGATCTGCAATTAATATATTTTTTTGCAGTCTTCAGAGTGTAAGTCAGCATTTGAATTGTATGATGATAAACTATTTGACGTCGGCCTAGGCTCCATCTCATCATGAGGTCATTTTTAAAAGCATAATTCATATTCTTAGATGTAAAGTTATGATGGATTAAAGATCCCATAAGCTATTTCTTATAACACTTTTTGTCAAACTATCTGTCCATTATGTGAATACTGTATACTGTGTCTTCAGCCTTGGCTCCCTGCACTGGAAAAAAACAATGTAGAGTAAAGCCTGTGCTTTCTAGAGACCTTTTCACCTCTTTTTGTTTTTGTTATGGCATTCATAGAGGCAACCATGAAACTTCTTAAATCATAGTATATGTCAATTTTATGCTTGGAAAATCTGTGCGTGGAGAATGTCTGGAAAATACAAAGACACATCTGTATTCATGAGCCATTGGATGTTTCCATTGCTCAGCAGGGTGGACCTCAAGGTCTGTGTGCGTGCGTGCATGCATGCGTGTGTGTGTATGTAGCCTATCTGTGTTTAAGGACAAACAACATGTTCCCTATGTGACAGACACTATTAAGTAAATGTTTGTGTGTTGGCTAAAATATAAATAACTTAAAATATATGTATTCTATACCTTTCTACAGCAGGGAAAGTTTTGAAAAATGAAAAGAAATCTGACTGCTAATTGCCATAACCATCATGTTTAAATGTGTCTGTTATCTTGTTTGATTGATTCATAGTGAAGCTAAGAAAAGTTCAATGAAGAAGTTACTAATAACTGACTTTATTACATCATCACTAGACTAGCTTTCTTACCTTGATTCTTCTTGAAGGGAGGTGCATAAATATATCTGAGAGAAAAGAAGAAAGTAAGATGAACAGTTTCAATAATGGAGGGTTATAAATTAGTCCCGTAGTAATGACAGAGCACAAGAAGATGTGTGGAGAAACAAAACACACCTCTGAATGATGTATGTGGCTGACATCCTCTATCCACCACTTACATAATGTAAGGGTGTCCTTGAGGACGTCAGAGTGTCAGGAGCCTATTTATTGTAATGAAACTGTCAAAATCGTAAGGTTTTCCTCAGAGACGGGGAGGTTGTTCATTAAGCATATGTTATGAGCAACTAGTAGCTTATGATTATCTGAAGGAAACATAAACACAACCTTCATCCCAACTACCGTATGCACCCAGCTGTGGACAATGTTCTTCTGTGGTCTGTAAAAAGCAAGAAAAAAGTGTTGTTATTGTTGGTTTTATAAGACTTTCCATGTTTTTTTTATTTAGTTTGTCTCACAAAGCTATTACCGTATTGTTTCTTCAGAGGTAGTGGTTTGAGGGAAACAACAAAATAATTACTCTTTCAAGGATCTGTCTCCTTATTTTGTTAAACCTCTCAGAGTGTGAAGATTCTGACCTACGCTGAGCCCCAGAACCCAGAGTACAAAGAATTCGTACTGAATTTGAAAACAGATGCCAAAAGGATGTTCAATTTCACCATTGAAGACTCACTGGTAAGAAAGGCACCGTATGAAGCCAACACGCCTGTATGTGTGTGTGTGTATATATATATACAGTAGATATATATATATATGTGTGTGTGTGTGTGTATACGTATATACTGTATATACGTATATGTATGTATATGTATACTGTACATACACACAAGTATAGTATACTGTGTATACTCATGTGAATATATATACTATATATATATGTGTGTATATATATATATATATATATATATATATAAACACACATGAGTTCTAATGAGATATGAAAAAGATGAGAATAGATATGAGCATAGAGGATTTGTCATCTTGACGGTGCTACAGTCAAAGAAAATTGGACATGTCATCAAAATGAATGTACTTGTTGGGTGTTATGGCACTTAGTAAAAAAAAAAATCTGGTTTTCCAATTCCAATGAACATTGATATTTTTATGAAAACTGTAATATAGTGAATTCATGACATTCTGATCCCAATGCCAAAAAACAAACCAAATAGATCTTCAGAGGATATTCCTTTTCTCTGTGGATTTTTACCTTTTATTTTTTGCAGTAGGCCTATTGAGAAATGAATCTCTTCCATTATTGCACCACTCAACAACATCCTCTGGCGTGGATGGCTGAGTCATTGTTGCTAATGTACATCTTTGAGGAAAAAAACAACAACTCTGCAGAGCGAGGAATGAGAGTTCAGTTTGTTATGCTGTATTCATCTGTCTCTCAGCTCAGTCACACATGAAGCTTTGTCTTCTCAAAGGACATTTGTGGTCATCCTCCTCGCCTGTCACAGTCTTTTCATCTGCTCACCTGAAATGTTTTTGAGTGGCCATTTGTTTTGGCAGACCTGAAGGTGACAAAAAGTTCTGTGAGGCAGTGCAAAGTCCATTTATGATTCAGCACTCAGTGAGCAATCAGGGATGAGGGAGAGGCCAGACAGGAACAGAACATGTTAAGAGGAAAATGCCACATTTGTGAGGCATGTGGTCTTTGATCTTACTTTTGAAATAGGGGGGAAATAAGTCATTCCATTTCATGTATTTGCACCACTTCCCAGTGCAATCAAACCTAGTTTGTTTTTTCTGTTTTTTATTGACTGCAAGTTCATTTACTGTGTGGGTTTTTGACCGGATCTGTACATTTTGTCATGTGGTGGTAGGGTCATATTTGCTTTGATCCTAAAAGGTTTGCATTCAGGCTGCAAGACTGTACATTAAGTTTTGAGGTGTGTGGATTGTATGAGTTCATGCTACAGCCAGGAAGCTATCTTTTGTGTCATTTCTGTTTTCGTGGACATTGTGGCGTTTTTTTTTTATCCAATGATCACTCTGTTCCCCAGCTCTTGAATCAAATTCAAAGGAGTAGTTGTTATTAAAACTAATTAACGTTAATGACAGTTTGAACTCACTTGATTTAAGTGTCCACTTGTGCTTTCATAAACGGTATTTCTGGGTGGATGAGTCCAAAATGAAATAAGCAAAATGAATTTTGTCTAAAAGTTTTTGAAAAAGGCATCCAAAGTAGCACACACCATAGTGAGTTATCCAGTAGATTTTTTTGATGGAAAAAATCTTCATGAAGATGATTGTGGCCTGATGCTATGTGGGTCTATACATTTCCCTCATGAATACTGTATGTGAGTGTCTGATTGTGCATGTACAGTATGTTTGCTTGCACAAAAAAAAATACATTGAAGTGAAATTAGTCATCGGTCTTTCTAAAAATTAGTCATCGATCTTTCTCTGTCTCTCCCATACAGATGAATATAATCTCTGGGGGATTCTATGATGGTTTGATGCTCTATGCTCAGGCCCTGAACGAATCCATGACGGTAGGAGAAGACATGCCTCTGGCTGACAATGTCACCAAGAGGATGTGGAACCGCAGTTTTCATGGTGAGTTTTTCTGTTGAGCCTTTGAGTATTGGGGAGTTTGAGATTTTTCTGTTCTGTGTTTTAAAACCAATGTTGTTTTTATGCTGTCTATATAGAGAGTCATTGGGGCTAAAAGCATCTGACAGATATACCATAAACATAAACAGAACTATTGGAGCCAAGGTCCAGGGCTAGTGGATTTTGTTTTAATCAACTGATGTCTTCCTTCACCTCAATGCTGAAATACATCACATACTGTCCCAAGTATTCTGACCTTGTAGAGCAGTGGTTCCCAACCTTTTTTGGCCCGTGATCTCATTTTGACATCACAAATATCTGGCGACCCCATGGACATTTGTTTTTGTTGGGTTTCATACTCTTGGCAAACAGTTCTGTCTTTACAATGCTAGGCGGGCAAAGAAATATTTCCATTTTGTGTTTTTTTGCTCTATATTTATGAACATGAAAGAATACAGTTGTACAGAAGTACTGTATATGGTGTGGTGTTAGTTATTTTATTTATTTCAGGGGACCCCATTTGAATTCCAGGGGACCCCATTTGGGGTCCCGACCCCAAGGTTGAAAAACACTGTTGTAGAGCCTCCTCTGCATGTCTGGATAGCACAGAATTTCAAGTATTTCTTTAGCTTCCACACTAACCTCCTGACAAGAGAAAACGGGCATGAATAAGTCCATAGTTAACTATGTTGGGCATAGGAAGAAGAAAGTGAGTTTCTGTGGCAGATTCAGTTAACTGCCAACTCACTATTTAGTCTGTTGTGTCAAATTTTCTCATTCTTTTTCCCATATAACCAGCATTCGGTTACCTTGAACAATAGGGCTATGGATTGAGTCACACTGGATTTCTCCATTAAACCAGATATTTCAGTCTGTCTGCAAGATAGATATATGGAGTGATTAAAGAAATCTTTTTATACCACTCTGTCTTGGTACTATTGATTAGGTTTTCTCATCAAAGTCACAATGTCCCTGTGAAGACGAATGAATTATTGAGTGTTGCTGGATAAGATTGAGCTGGAGAGTGGTGTTACACACTCACACTGGCAGTCTATGGCATTGAGATGGAGGGATCAGGGACAGCAGGCGAGGGGAATAGGGAGAGAGGTGGGGCCATGCAGTATCCTCTACGACGAGGCCTGGAGATAGACAGATTAAATGGACACTGATGAAATAGTGATATATAGATTACTATGCATTCAGAGAACTAGCTGCCCCCTTGAAAACATGTGCAGAGCAATTCAGAAGCAAATGTTATACTTGTGACTGAACATGTACAGTTTGTCTCATGTATTTTCTGCAGCTGAATCAGCCAGGCAAGTGCCATCTACTTTACATCATACAGTACTAGTAGTCAGGGTACTCTACAAAGGTTTTGGTTTCCTCCAGTACACTTTTTAGCATTCGATAAGCTAACAGAAATTGCGGGAAGAACCAATAGGTTAGAAGTTTGAACAAAGTGCCCATGACTGTGAAGTACTGTAAATGCATGCCTTTCAAGAGTGTCTTTGCACAAAGTGTAGTGAAGTGAAAGTTTCTGGTCTACCAGGCTACAACTGAATATAGCAAATCTTTAAATTTCACATAATCATTTACTGTAAATAGCTTGTATTTCCATAAAGTCCACCTTCCATAGAACTTACCTAGGTTGATTTTATGATGTATTCCTTTTTTTGATATTTTTATTGGCTTTTGCCTTTAATTGGATAGGAGCGCTGAAGAGTGACAGGAAGTGAGTGGGGAGAGAGAGATGATGAGGGATCGGGAAATGACCTCAGGCCGGAATCGAACCCGGGTCCCCGGAGTCATGGTCAGGCGCCTAACCAACTGAGCTACTGCGCCCCCATGTATTGTTATGGCTAATTTCCATCCAGTGCAGAGTTATTCATCTCTGGGTTCAAACATCACGTTCTCCAAGATTCAGACACATTAAGGGGCTGCATTCACATTCACTCTCTAATAGCTAGACTGGATAACCTGCCATGTGAGAGCTGAAGCACACGTGGGCAAGACAGGGTAGGCATGCAGGGATCAGTAATTAGACTGGACTGGACCGCCAGTATGGAAATAACTGCTCTTAACCCCATGCTTGTGTTCTGGGTAGAGAGACCCCATCAAGGGGCTTTGTTTAGAATCGCTGACCTTTTAGGTCTATAGGTTGTTGAAACAATCATGCTGCTGCCACAAAAAACCTTGGGAATTAATAACATTGTTCCCATTAACAAATTGTTATGATGAATGAATGATCATGATTAATCATTATGGTGAATATTTGTCTAATGTCAATGCTACTGTGTAAAAAAGTGTTTCATTATAAAATAATGTTTTATTAATCAAAAATGAAAAGCTACTTGTTTTGCGTCTTTATTGTAAACAAAATAGATGAACTGCATTGCCTGAAATGCCCTTGAATTTCTGTAATTGGATTGTTCTGTGCCCTTAGTACATTACTATGACAAACAAGTAGCATAACAGTACAAGATGAAAGCATAACAATTGAAACATAAGATTACCATCTTGCTTTGTCTCATGTAATTGGTCTCCTCATCAGCACAAACCCTTTGTGTGCAAATTTCCAAATGTCTGCAAAGATCCATTCTGAAAATGCAAGTACTGTCATTTACAACGGTTCTTACAACACATCTTTTATCTCAATCTCTCTTCCTACTGAAAGATATTGTAGCACTGTTAATGCGAACCACAGTGCACACAGATGCTGCATAAATCACATAGTGTAGACAGCTTTTTATCAAACATTAGATAGAGATATTATAGAGAGAGAGATTTTATATGAGATTAAGATAGATAAGTCGTCCTCATATAACATTTGTGAGGTGCCATTGGTCATGAATCTTTCCCTCTTCCTCGCTGGTGTTTGTAAAACACAAACAGGGCCATGTTTGCAGCATCTCTTTCAGCATCTCCCAAGTGTTTGTTTTGCTCTCTGTGCTTTCCTCACTTATCTCTTCACACAGATATCTCAACCACCTGCTCCCTCTTCCTCTCAGCTGGCCCCCTGTCTTCTGTATTCTATCCTATCCAATCCTATGCTATCGTGTTTTATCCTATCCTATACACACAGCTCAAGATTCAAGAAGTAGCTGTTGTCTCGGTAATGAGAATGCCAGGCCAGACCAATCACACGACCTTAATGAATGCAATCACTTCATTAAGATGATGGGTCCTGGATGAGCGGCTCCCAAGGCGTTTTAATCAAGACATTGAACCAGGTTTAAAAACAGAACGTTTTTGTATTTTGATAGGATCAGCTGTTCGGAATGAACCAGTTGGCAAAAATCTGGTTCAAAGCCCTGGTTTTAATTTTTTTAATTTGGAAAGAGTATGGTGATTGTTTTTGACAGGCACTTTTCAGAAAACTGTTGCCTGAACATCTACCTGCAGCGTTTGGTTGCACAGACCTCAGCGAGAAGCATGCTGTTGTGTCATTTCTTGACACTGTGTCATGTCCTACTCTTCTATACACCTGTCTCCTTTTGTGCTTGGCTGGTCATTTCTGTTTTTTTTTTCCTTTTCCATTTCTGTCTAGTGCTCAGGTTGGTGACATGTTCTCTCCTTTAGTCATCCTTGTGTTTTCCTTCAGCTTCTCTGTGGCGTTCGGTACAAACTGCACCTCAAGCCCTCACACATCCAGTGTATATAAGCAGACCACATGAGGCCTTGTCAGAGCAGGCCCAATGGACGTTATTAAACCAGACCACCCAAAGCCTATCAGGCTCACCCAGACCCTTTCACAGCTGGGAACACTCTTGTCAGCCCGCCCTCAGAGAGAGCCATCCACCAGGCTGCCGCCTCTCGTTCTCCCTATCTTCCCCTGTCCATCTGTCTCCTGCCACCCCCCCCCCCCTCCTCGTCAGCCATCACTCCTCGGCCGTCAGCAGACCCCCCCTCTCCTCCTTTCCTCCTTAGTACCTGTATCTCTTCTATCCCATTGGCTAGCATGCTTGTTGAGCTCACGACTCTATCTTGGTTCGTGGTGGTGACAGAGGGGGAAGCTGATCCTGATGTATTCTCCCCAGAAACCGCTGGCTGTCCTCTCAGCAACCCGTTCCAGCATAGCTGAGCCCTTGGTCTGGCACAGCAGCCATTCTATGGCTTTTCGTCAGGCTAAATCACCTTGGTTACATAAAAATGCTGAACTGCATCCATGCAGTAAGGTGCACTTTCATAAACATCTTCTGAACTGTACAGTAGGCGCATGGTAGCATAAATTCAATTTCAACTTCAATTTCACAACAGAACATTGAATTGATTGTAAGATGAATCATTCATTCATTCATTCATTCATTCATTCATTCATTCATTCTATCCAAACTAACTTTATATATGAATTTGTCTGATTATGAAGATATTTTACAATGAATGTGTCAAATGTGTCGGTTTAGGTCTACTTATAGACAGCTTCTTTTGACTGAAAAATGCCCCAATAACTAGTCCATTTATCAGTCGAGTGAGTTTTACCCCCAAAAAGATCTGACTGACATCTTAAATCACTGTCTCATCTGGGTTAAATAATAACAAAGGTCCTGATTGTTTGGGTCAAAGATTACTACTGCCGTCTTAGCTTGATTTTCCTACTCGGTTACACGTGACACTGACGCAATAAGTTGGAATTTTATTGATTTATTGTCTGTTATCCTGTGTAATGCGTCACATAATAGCACCTGAAAAGATACATCAGAGGGCTTAGTTAACAATCAATGTGTCATGTGTCATTGTCATTGGCTTTGTTTGAGCATTGTCCTTAGTACTCCTTATTGCTGAGGAAATAGCTATTGACCAATAATGCCAAGTGTGACTCTAACATGCCTACATGTTCTGTAGAACGTTGAAAGTACAAGATATTATCGAAGATCATTGAATACTGACCAAGAGCAAAGCAATATGTTACAATGGGAGCAAACGTGAATGGCTGTGGTCTGCAGAAGTGGGAGCATCACATAACTTCTCAGTATAAACTACTTTTCAATGATCTGCTGTATCAGTGTACGATGGCTTGACTTTGGTCTGCATAACGGCGCATTTTTCCCCTCATATGCAATGCATATGTAATTATGCATATGTATTTTCATACTCTGAGGATAGGGAGCTTGGTGGCTGGTTGCACTCATCTGTTTTCTATAAAGATTTGTTGTGATTGTTTTTCTGTACCTCTGTAGCTCTCTTATGGGGAGGGAGAGACGCAATAAGGCTGCTTTAGCATGGGCGCAGTATACTGTATAGCGAAAGAGGCATTTGCTCATTGAGCTTCTTTTGAAATATGTGACCCCCTCCCTCCCCTCTTACTCCTCTCTTCCGCTCCTCCTCTGGGACGGGTCTCCATCTATTTGACTGTTTTTCAGCCTTATTCCTTTTAATATTGCCTTTACACCCACCTTAGTGCCTTTTCGTTTTCTGCCTTCGGTATTTAAACATCTCTCTCTGTGTGTATGTGTATGTGTGTGTGTGTGTGTGTGTGTGTGTGTGTGTGTGTGTGTGTGTGTGTGTGTGTGTGTGTG
>JASCQY010130748.1:0-13272 GCA_030264315.1 Sardinella tawilis
CTCTCTCTCTCTCTCTCTCTCTCTCTCTCTCTCTCTCTCTCTCTCTCTCTCTCTCTCTCTCTCTCTCTTCATCTCTTCCTCCCTCACTCTCTTTCCCTCCTTCTCTTTGCCCTCCTGCGTTCAAACAGGGAGCTGACACTCAGACCTCAGCCAGCAGTGGAGAGGTGGCTAGTAATTGAAAGCCTCACTGTTCACACACATTCACACACACACACACACACACACACACACACACACACACACACAGACAAACACACACCCCTCCCTTTGTATGAGTTGAGGCAACTCGCGAGTAGCTCTGGACTCTGAGGGCATACAAGAGATGTGTGGAGGAGGTGTGTGTGTGTTAGAGAGAGAGAGAGAGAGAGAGAGAGAGAGAGAGAGAGAGCGTGAAGAAAGGAGAGGAGAGGACGAGTCTCTGGTGTTTGATGTGGCACAGAGACAGGGAGGTGGATAGAGAGTGGAGAGGCCATGGATCAGACTGGTCTTTTATTTTGGACACAAAACATGTTATCTAACATATTATGAAAGAATGAATGTGAGACATGCAACATATACATGTAAAACAAAATCACAAACGCACAGTCAGAGATGGCTGGAAATGAACGCTGTACCAAGCGTACCCAGTTTAAACCTTGACCCCAATACAGCTCAGAACACACACACACACATACACACACACACATAGAGACACACACACACACAAAAGAAATCTTTCAAAGGCATTTATAATGGCCATTACAAACACAATTGTCAGATTCTAAATACTTCACTTTGCCTTGTCCTTGCCTTGTTATGAAAAGACAGAGACAAAAAAAACATTATCTGAGATTGTCACAGAAGTGCTTATCCATTTATGAAGATTCAAAGGTGGCCATGTCGACCTCTAAACACCATTGTGGCTCTCAGAAAACTTCAATGACTCCCAGTTTCTCCATAATTATTTTCTGTTGTGCAATGGTTCACCAGTGCAGTGCAGTGGTTTTGTTCACATAAAGACAAAGTGATTGTGGGCCGACATGGAGCTTAGTTATCCCCCCCAGGACAAGAGACGGATAGGGAGGTTTGGATTTGGGCTGAAGGTTGGACAGAACGTCACAGTGTGGGCCTTGGAGATGATTGGCTATTGTGGAAGGATGAATGGGTGAACTCATTGGGTGAAGTTCTCCACGCTGTTGTGAGCGGGTAAAAAAAACATGGTTAGTTTCCTCAGAGCTGCAAAGAAGTTTTATTACCGCAGTGAAAACAAGAGAGAGAAAGAAAGGAAGAAAGAAAGAAAGAAAGAATGGAAGGAAGACTGCTGTCCAGTACATTGTGTCCATCTTGCTGCTCCAGTGGCGCCCAGCTGTCTAAATAGAGCCTCCAGAGTCTTGTCCTCGTAAGCCTGAGCCCACCGTCCTCCACTCTCACTCCTCACATCTCCTGGCTGAACCTTTGGCCTTTGCAACAAAGGCAGTAATTGTCCATGGGCTGTGTGTTAATTCTGCTGCCATGATCAGAGGTAGAATGAGTGAGGACCCTGAGAGCAAATCACATCTTTTGGCCTGATGTGTGATTGCACTCCTAAGGCAGGGAATCGCTAGGCTGATGCTCCAGATAGCAATCAACCCTTACCCCCCGCCTGCACAATCGTTAAATGGAACCTCACTTTCATAATCAACTAAAAGTGTGTATTTGTGTGTGTGTGTGTGTGTGTGTGTGTGTGTGTGTGTATGTGTGAGTTTCCTTGAGTGTGTGTGTGTTTGTGTGTGTGTGTATGTTATTGTCTTGTTTGTCTGTGCTGTGTGTGTGATTGTTTTTTTATTTGTACGTCTGTGTGTGTGTGTGTGTGTGTGTGTGTGCGTGCGCATTGATCAGACCCTCTTTCAGAGGCAGCTTGTATTAGCATCAGGGCCCTCAGGGTTGTCATCAATCACCATGGTGACGGCTAGAAATGGTTCCGCTGAAGGCTGAATGGCAAAAGCGACCAGAACCGATGGGTTTGGCACAGAACCCCCACCCTCTCACCACCTCCCTCCCCACCCCCCCAGGGCCTCCGTCCACGCAGCAGGCCCGGCAGGGACACGGCACCCCACGGTTTAGACCTGGATGAGAGTGAGGCCGAGAGAGCGAGAGAGAGAAAGAGAGAGAGAGAGAGAGAGAGGCAGCTATTCTCCAGTGCTGCAGGCTTTTTCCAGGAAAACGTTGCCTAGTCTCACTCTGGCCATTAAAGGGCCCTTGAGGAGACCCATGTGGAAACATTGAACACAAAGGCCGTACAGTAATATGCTGCCCTGGTTCTGTTGGGCGTGACTCTGGCCTGTGTTTCGCTCTGGGAAGTACATCTGAGAATCAGATCTGCACCCACAAAACGGAAAATGCTTGAGAGGAGTGAACATTTTGGGCTTGAATATGTCTGTATACTTCAGGGGAAAAAAATAAAACTTCATTAACCTATCTGCCTGCTGCATGCATTTTGTCCCTCAGAGTGAATGACCTTGTGACCTTGTCTAAATCTCAGAGTTTTGTGCCACTGCGCTCAGCTGGTCCCATCTGGAGTTCTTTGAGAAGGAACAGATTCTTACAGCCCAAAAATAGTTCTTCTGAGTAGAGTCTGGCACAATACAAGAGAACCCAACCACCCCCACCACCACCACTTCTTTCAACAGCGAGCTAAATGGATCTGTGTATACACACACACACACCAAGCTCAGTCTGTCCCCTCAATGATCTGTTTAACATTAAATGTGAATATTAAATATTAAATATTAAATATAAATTTTATACCCCATTTATACTCCTGCCTCTCCGGGCAACACAGAATATCAGCCCATAACGCGGTAAAACTCAAAAGTTAAAAAAGTGTCGATGTCCTCTTTTTTTACATGGTTTCAATAGTAAATAAAGACTGTAGCAGCAAACTATAGACTTGGGGTTAATTACATATTGATTCAGACTCTGAGGAAAATGTTTACATTCGCCTGTCCTTCTCCAGGCAAGTCTTCATAGTCTATAGGACTGTCTTTAACGAGATACAATCAGCGCATGGAAATTCACTGTGGACGCTATACAACCACTCACACTCAATCGATATCCAGCTTTGCAAATGAGTTCATATACTGTATGTTTGCATGAATTTCTTGTTCTTGTTACTACATACATTATCTTGTACTGCAGGAGCCACAGTGCGTCTGTGAAAGCCAGATATTGACGCTGATTTAAAAGGACAATTTAAAGGACAACTTCTTTCTGCTCAGTCAATATCCAGTTTTGCTAAAGAGCTCATGTTTGCATTAGCTTGTGTCTTGGTGCTAAACCAAACTCCAATTGCTGCCAATGTTCTCTCAGTAGGTTAAAGGCCAATTAGCTCGCTCCTGCAGTGAGTCTAAGTTTATGACTAATATTATATCACTGGGCCAGTGCTGGATGCTGCCCCCTCTGAACTGATGGACTGATGTTTCTCTCTCCTCCTGCACAGCTCCATTCAGACATGGACCTGGGCGACGGGAACATCCGCTACATCCTGTCGGGCGAGGGCGCAAACACCACCTTCACCATCGACGACAGCACAGGGGACATCCACGCCATCCAGAGACTGGACCGGGAGGTCAAGGCCCAGTACGTGCTGCGGGCCCAGGCACGGCACCGCCTGACCGGCCAGCCCCTGGAGCCCGAGTCCGAGTTCATCGTCAAGATCCAAGACATCAACGACAACGAGCCCAAGTTCTTGGATGGTCCCTACGAGGCCACCGTACCTGAGATGTCTCCCATAGGTAATTATCCGGGAGGTGAAAATGGACAGATGGTGTTATTGAGCTCCCTCTGTACAGAAATCCTTGGACTCTCCCTTGGCGTGTGTGTGTGTCTGTGTGTGTGTGTGTGTGTGTGTGTGTGCATGTATTGAAGCAATACATGACTGTGTGTTTGTGTGTGTATTGAAGCAGTAGATGATGACACTGTGTGTGTGCGCATGTGTGTGTGTGTTTGTGTGTGTGTGTGTGTGTTTTGTATGTGTATTAAAAATGGACAAAAGGAAGGGAGATCAGACACCATAACTCATAACTCCTCTTATCCTCTCTCTCTTTCTCCCTATTCCACTCTTTCTTTCTTTCTCCCTATTCCCCTCTTTCTCTCCTTCCCCTTTTTCTGGCCACCTTTTCCTTTGGCTTATAAGGGACCTCAGTAATCCAGTTAACTGCGACCGATGCGGATGACCCCACCTACGGGAGCAGTGCTCGAGTGGTTTACAGCATCCTGCAGGGACAACCCTACTTCTCTGTGGAGCCCAAGACAGGTATCCCTCTCTCTCTCTCTCTCTCTCTCTCTCTCTCTCTCTCTCTCTCTCTCTCTCTCTCTCTCTCACATCTCTCATAATCTCCATTCAACAGCCCCCAGTATATAAAATCCCCTCTCTGAAATTGACCATGAACACACAAGATGTCAAGATGTGGATACATCGCCCCCTAGTGATTCCGTTTAGGGATTACATGAAACTCTGCTGCTGCCAACATTGTCTTCTTTGGTTTAATGCCAATTAGCTCACTTTAAAGGCCAAGCTATACAGTATTAACAACATCAAAGCATCTTTGCACAAAATATATTCACCTTGATTGGACTAATTCAGCAAGCGTTTACTTGGCCGTTGGTGTGAGGGTTGTTCAAGCAAAGCTTCCGGTGTTAATGAGGTCCCGGCGCTGCACCCCCTCTAAGCAGGGGTGGGGAATGAATTACTGGAGAGTAACAGTGGAGTAAAAAGCAGCAGACCACAAATCCCTTGGCTGGGACTAACAAACTGACCGAAACATTGAACACCAATGCTGAGCTTCTGCCCCACACACACACACACACACACACACACGCGCGCGTATGCACACAAGCACACAAGCAAACAAGCAAACAAACACACACATACACACATACACACACACACACACACACACACACACACACACAATCACATAACTACACACACATGCACTTGCGGGCACGCACAGACATGCACATCTCCACGCTTGTTAACCCCTGGACTCACAGGCCATGGCTTCCTCAACCAGTCAATAACAGATCGATGGAGCACCAGCTGGGAAGCATGAGCGTGCCAACCTCCCGACCCTCAGGTGACCTAACCCACCCCCCAACCCCCTACACCTCTCTGTCTCACCTTAGTCGATCGGCTCTAATCATGCTCCAAACGAGTGGGCGTTTAGCGATCAATGGGACTGGACGCATGGAAGCCTCGTGCGGTGTGCTGAGGTGTAGCTTGGTGTGGCGTGGCGTTGCATGGTGGACGTCAACGTCTCGTCTCGTCTCGTCTCACAGATCTCGTCCAGGCCACCAAACGGCTCCCCTGAGGGAGCATTGGTAGGCAGGGCATTGTTAGCGGCCCCTTTGGCTGGCCTGTGTAATCGTAGATCATGGCGGCTCCTTGGCATCTCCTGCGGGATCCTCGCAAGGCTTTTAGTGTCACAAGGGAGGGACCCAAAGTGCTGACGAAGACGAAAAACCCCCAAAACCACCCCGCCAGAGTGTTTTCATGGCTGCATGCCAGTGTGTGTGTGTGTGTGTGTGTGTGAGTGTGTGTGTGTGTGTGTGAGTGTGAGTGTGTGTATGTACTGTACTGTAACAAAGCACATTACCGCGTGTCTATCAGGGACTACACTTTTGGATAAGAAATATTGTGATACTATTAATATAAATGCACTTATATCTGACTAACAGGATTTGTGTGTGTGTGTGTGTGTGTGTGTTTGTGTGTGTGTTGGTATGTTGGGGGGTATTGGGGTTTATTATGTCTGGGTTAAAAAGGTCAAGAGGACGAGAGTTTAGTTACCATAGATACAGTCTCCGTGGCAATTACAGCCTAATGTGTGAGATTGGGGAGTGTTGGGGGGGGGGTGGATGGGGTGGGATCTCATTAATGGCTGCCAGCTCCTGCAGCCGTCATCCGAACTGCATTCCCCCACCCACCCCAACCTCCCCCCGTTGTCCTCTGCCCGCTCTCCTCCTGTCACCCCTTCCTTTCAGCCATCCATCATTTTCCCCTCGTCCCCTTGTCTCTCCTCTTGCAGTCGCTCCTGTCATCCTTGTGTGTGAAACGCCCCTTATTCTCATCTCATGGCTCTCCTCTCTCTTCTGTGGACCTATTCTTTCGTTCTTCATTCCTCCACTCGTTTTTGGGCCAGCTCTTCTCTCTCTCTCTTCCCCGCCCCTCTCTCTCTCCCTGTATCTCTCTCTCTCTCCTTTTCTCTGATTTCTTTATCAATTAAAAAGAGGATTCTACAAACGTATTTGAATCAACTGTGAATTTTTTAACTCAATAGTTTACAGTAGTCCTCCTCACACCATACAGCACTAGCAACAGTAACCCTAACAGTAAATCCCTTCCTTCCCTTTCTCTTTCTTTCTCTCTCTCTCTCTCTCTCTCTCTCTCACTCTCTCTCTCTCCCTCCCTCTCTCTCCTGCTCTCTCTGTCTCATAGGTATTGTACGTGTGTCGCTGGCGGACATGGATCGAGAGATCAGGGATGTGTACCAGGTGGTCATCCAGGCCAAAGACATGGGGGGCCAGCTGGGGGGTCTGGCCGGCACGACCACCGTCAACATCACGCTCAGCGACGTCAATGACAACCCGCCCAAATTCTCCCAAAGTAAGAAACATTGTCAGTCTCTCTCATCCTCTATTGTTCATCTCATCAGCATCTCTATCACTGTCTCTCATACTATAGTTCACTGCTGTAGTATGGCACAGCTCAGTACTAGTATGCACTAGTAGTAGTATGCACTAACAGTATTGATTGTGCTGGTAGTATGGCACAGCTCAGTACTAGTATGCACTAGTAGTAGTATGCACTAACTGTATTGATTGTGCAGTAGACTTAGATGGGTTGTCTATATGGCTATATGAATGAATGAACCCCAGGAAACTGATCATTTGAGCACCTGCACAGGCTACAGATTCCATTTTGGAATCTTAGCCCGGTTCTAGAATGACCTCACCCTCATGAATGCCCTAATATTCCCTTCACCCCTCCGTCAATGTCACTCTCTTCATCCCCTCCTCCCCCCCTAATCACTCCCCATTCTACTTATCCTCCCATTCCCAGACAGCAGCCCATAATACCAGTGCTCTGCCCCCCCCTCCAATCCCACTTCATTAGCAGCCCCCAGAGGTCATGTGGTCAACTGGTTGTCGTGCCGACACTGTCAGTCTCTGACGGGTGGTCTTGCGTCCCGGAGCGCCCGCCGGCATTCCCAATTATTCCCATAATTCCTTGGAGAGGAGACACCACCTCCAATAATACCCTGGGCCCCGGCCCCGGCCCGATCTGCCCCAGGGGCATTCCTTAATGACCTCTCGCCGCACACAGCAGCAGCAGTGTAGCACAGACAGGCCGGAGACGACTGGTGTCTGTGTCAGCTGATTTGACCCGTGCGCTAATGCGACTGGTTCAGACCGCACTAATGAAGGCCCTAATTAGAAGGCCACTGCCTCTTCTTGTGGATTTGCTTAATGACTGCAGACGGGTGGACTGCTGAGGGATGATGCTCTGGCGCCCCCTGCAGGGTACACTCGTATGTCGGCATTGTCTAGATTTGAGCTTTGGGGAGTACTGTACTTGGAGTCGGGTTGGTGAGTCTTTTTTTGGGGACCATCTGAGCCGTATCTAAGAGCGAGATTCTTTAAGGGAAACTGAATCTATTCTATTCTATGTCAATCTACTGTATGCTGACCTCTCTCTCTCTCTCTCTCTCTCTCTCTCTCTCTCTCCCTCTCTCCATCAGAGCTTTACCAGATGAGCGTTCCTGAATCTGCTCATGTCGGGTCTGTGGTGGGTCGTATCCAGGCCAGAGATCGTGATGAGGGGGTCAATGCAGAGATGACCTACAGAATCATCGATGGGGACGGACGAGACACATTTAAAATCAGCAACGACCCCACTAACATGCTTGGCATCATCACTGTCAAGAAGGTACTAGCAAAGGTCTTTTTTTTAAGATTCATGACCTCCCCAGTATCTGAGACACCAAAACAGATTCTAACTGTAGCTTTGGATGATTTTATATAGCAAGAAAACGTCTCTTAAAAGCATGTATGTGGACCTCTTTTAGCGTCTGGACTTTGAGACCAAGCGGAGCTACACACTAAAGATCGAGGGATCCAACACACACCTGGACCCACGCTACCTGAGCAAGGGCCCGTACAGGGACGTCACCATCGTGCACATCAGCATTGAGGACGTGGATGAACCGCCTGAGTTCCGAGTGCCATTTTACTATGTGGAGGTTCCAGAGGACGTGGAGATCGGAACCATCTTTACATCTGTGTCTGCTCAAGACCCCGATGTGGCCAACAACTCTATAGGGTACAAGCACAGCTTCCACAGTCAGTTATATAACTCTACAGGGGAACAAACACGGGTTCTACAAAGTCAGTTATATTACTCCATAAGGTACAAACACAGGTTCTACAATGTCTGTTATATATTCAATACTGTACTGCCAGAAAAGTTTTTCACTGAATATTTAATTGAACTGACAATGCTGCAGGCAAGAGGCACATATTGCATCAATGAACTAAAAATACACAGTAACTATTCAAGGACTTCTGCTCATCTGACAGACATTCACACCTCAGACAGGTCATTCCCATCCATCAGTGTTGTTAGACTCCCTCTAGTGGATATTTAAAAAAAATGCATAATAGGCTATTTGATTACAACTTCTCCTTTACTTTCCCAGGTACTCTATAGAGAGGACGAGTGACCCAGAGAAGTACTTCTACATCGACATCACATCCGGGTCACTTATGACTGTCCTGCCATTGGACAGAGAGACAAAGGCCTGGCACAACATCACTGTTCTGGCCATGGAGATGAGTGAGTAGTCAATGTTGTAATATGTAATTTTTAAATGCAAACACACTCATATCAGTTGGCTCATGCTACATGTTTATCATATTTGGACCAGTGTGACAAACTAAGACTACTAAAACCATAATCACAGATTACGCACACTGTTAAGTAAGTAATAGTAACAACATAAATAAACATCAAAACAAAATCTAATTCAAGACATAAAACAATGTAAAAACATTCAATGCAAAATACTACTTTTTTAATGCTTGGTAAATCAAACATTACCTTTTGTGACCCACAATAAGCCTATTCTATTCTTCCTAACTGTGTGTGTGTGTCTGTGTTCACTCTCAGACAACCCCAGTCAAATAGGCAGTGTGTCAGTGGCCATCAGGATCATGGACATCAATGACAACCCCCCGCTACTCACCCAGTACTACGAGGCCTTTGTGTGTGAGAATGCCAAAGCAGGACAGGTAAGACCCAGCACAACACAGGTAACACACATACACATGCATGTACGCATACACACACGCTCAGACATGGGCATGCGTACACACACACATGCATGCACACATGCGCACACACATATACACACATAACACACATACTGTAGAACGAAGAACGAACACATACACTTAAGAACGAAGTGCTTACACTTCTCTCCCTGGTCACTCTCAGTTGATTCAGACCATCACAGCAACAGATGCTGACGAGCCAATCGGAGGACAGCATTTCTACTACACTCTGGCCCCGGAGGCTGCTAATAACCCAAACTTCACTCTGCGGGATAACCAAGGTGAGTGGTTACCTGATCACTGATCAGTCCATTGATTATTTGATAATGATAAATGACTACACTGATTGAGTGATTAATTGATTGATTTCTTGGCCCATCGAGTTGAATGTTGTGAATGTGTGGACTGATGGTTGTTGGGAGTTTACTTTGTTGTTTGTTGTTTTGGAAACACTTTACTCTAGGATTTCGACATACATGTAAGAGTGACATGAACTTGTCATAAACACGACATGACTTAAGTGTCATGTCGCGACTTAAGTGTCAGCTTTACAATTCAAAACTGAATGACACTTAATGACAACAGTCATGAACATTGAAAAGTATTATTCATGTTCATTACATGTTTATGAGTCAAAAAACGTTTCTCTGTCTGTTTGCTAATTAGCATACATACAATTCAATGTCCCATTCTATAGTATAGGATTGATATATATATATATACATATACAGTACAGTATGTGTATATATATATATATATATACATATTTGTCTGTAGAATGAATGAATAAATAGATAGATAAATATGGATTCCTATGATTTATTGATCTAACCAGGCTGTTGCCCCCCCCCCTCTCTCTCTCTCTCTCTCTCTCTCTGCTGCAGATAACTCAGCATGGGTGATGACGCAGCGCGGCGGCTGGTCTCAGCATGAGCAGAGTGTGTATCACCTGCCCATCCAGGTGTCAGATGGGGAGCCGCCAGTGCAGACCAGCACGGCCACCCTCACCGTGCGCGTGTGCAGCTGCGACGCCGACGGCAACGTGCTCTCGTGTAGTGCCGAGGCTTACACACTCCCCGCCAGCCTCAGCCGAGGGGCTCTCATCGCCATCCTGGCATGCATCCTTGTTCTGCTGGGTAAGAGGCGGAGTACAGTGCAGTGCCAACACACACACACACACACACACACACACACACACACACACACACACACACGTACACACACGCACGTACACATTGAAATCAGACAAATGGATATACACAGCCAGAACACCCACAGACACACACTCACACACATACACACACAAATATAAACACACATACACAGCCATAACAAAATAAATTGGTGTGTATAATAGTCACGAGCCTGTATTAAAAGTAATTCTCTCTCTTCCTCCCTCTCTCCCCCGCTGTTTCCTCCTTCCATCTCTCTCTCTCGCTCTCTCTCTCTCCCTCTCTTTCTCTCTGTCACTTTTCATCCATCTTTCTCCCCCAGTGATGATCCTACTGATGCTGTCTCTACGGAGCCAGCGCAAGAAGCCCTACCTGACGGACGAGGAGGAGAACGTGCATGAGAACATTGTGCGTTACGATGACGAGGGCGGCGGAGAGGAGGACACTGAGGCTTTTGACATCGCCGCTCTTTGGAACCCTCGCGAGGCGTCAGCCGCCCACACCCCTGGGCGCTACCCGTGCCGGCAGGACATGCAGCCGGAGATCCAGAGCCTGTCGCGGCACGTTCCGCAAGTGCCCGTGGGGACAGTGATCACCTTCGCCGACAGCGACGGCAGTGGGGGTTCCTGTGGTGTCCACGGTTACGTGCTGGCCAAGCTCTACGAGGCCGACACGGACCCGTGCGCGCCGCCCTACGACTCGCTGCAGACGTACGCCTACGAGGGCGAGGGCTCGGTGGCCGAGTCTCTCAGCTCGCTGCAGTCGGCCGCCTCGCAAGCCGACCACGACTACGACTACCTGAGCGACTGGGGGCCACGCTTCTACAAGCTGGCCCAGATGTACGGGGCTGTGGAGGACGACAACTCTCTGTGGTAGCCACACCCCCCCACCCACCTGCCCAATCTCCCCACACAACCCAGAACCCCCCAGGAGGACAAAGACAATCCCCCAGCCCCCCCCTAAACTTTGGAAGAACAAGCCTCAAGAGGAGAGAATGATGGAACAAGGCAGCAAGGCAACAAGGGAGTGAGGGAACAAGGGAGTGAGGGATCAAGGGAGCGAGGGAACAAGGGAGCAAGGGATCAAGGAAGGAAGCAACAAAGAGATGACTAGACTAGGAATTATAGTGCCCCTTCTTTTGCTGTCTCCAACAGCTTGGCAATGGTCTTCAATCTTTGTGTGCAGATGTGTGTATGTGTGTATGTGAGAGAGAGAGGGGGGAAGAGATGGAGATACATTTAATAGAAAAAGAGAATAAGAAAAAGAGAGGAAACCATAAAAGAATGAAAGTGATTTCTGCGTAGACTGACAGCTATGGAAAATCCGCACTTATGCTCGATCGATCAGGCTGTTTGCAAATACGTAGATCACCATCTGAGAAACGGGCTGTCACAAAGAGCAGTAACAGTCAAGTAATCTCTTTGAATCAGCCAAAGGACTTGCTACAGTACATCTTTGAAATGCTGATTCATATTGGTTGATTGCGACCGCCATTCTATTCTCTTTTTCATCTCTCTCATGCCAAACCATTGTGTTCAAACTGTAAAGACAACTTTTGTTTTCAATGTTTTATTCTCAGAAACATCTGATGAGGCATTTTAGTCAGTCATTCTGTCAGCGGCTTCCTGTGAGATGGTTTTATTTATTTGTGCTGGTATTTATGTTTTTATTTTTATAACTTATTTGGTTCCTAAAAGAAGCACTGAACTTTGATTAAAAACTTATTACTGTGGCCCAGCCTGTTGCGGCCATTTAGTTTTTTTCTGTTTAAACAAAGAACAAAAAAAGTCTGGAAAAGCCAGAGACTCCTGTTAGCCCCCTGTGGGTCTCCACCATCAATATGTTTTGTGTATTGATCCAGTTAAATGTGTGTACATTTACCCATGCGCTTCATGGTGTTGCTCCTCCTGTGGTTACGTACTGTATGTCAAAGCAAGGGAAGCATTGAAACATGCAAAGCCATTTTGATAAACTGTGTTTATACTGTATCGGTCTGCTAGACACACAAGCCTTCATTCTCGAGCTGGAGAAGCTGGAGGAAACAGAGAGGAGGAGAAAAAAAAATCTCTATCTCACAGAGGAGGCGATACTGTGGACAGACGTACATTTCATTGAACCGAACCACACCACACAACGTCAGTTTCACCAGTGGCTTAATATATATAAAAAAAATCACCAGAGTCCTTCTTTTTCTTGGAGTCTGAGAATCTGCATCAAGTGCCAAAATGTGAGGCGAGTTCTCTACAGGACACCAAATACACAAGACTGTGCACACTGAGCACAGAGAGAACATGATAGGAACTTAGAGAACCTGAGAGAACCGGACTGACAGTATGGGTGGAATCTACCTGAAAACTGTACTCAGTGTCAGTCAGTTTAAGTGGTATTTGAATGTACATATTTTTTGTATACTTGGTAATAAAAGATGAGAAATCAGCATTTGTTCTTTTGATTTTTTTTATTTTCTTTATATACAGTATCTACTGTAGCCTACATATATGGGCTACAATTTATAATAGGCCTATCCTATTCTGTGGAATAGATCGGTGGCTGGAAATTTGAGATTATTGTAGAGCCTTTCATCTACAGTACAGTATGTCTTGGCGTTCATGGTTCAGACAGTCCAACTCCCAAGCGCAAAAATAGAAAGTCTGAGTTTGACTTTTGAACTTCTGGGGGGTATTCCAAGAAGGAAGGTTAACAAACACTGAGTTTAAATCTGAACTCGAGGTTAGTTGAGCCCATGATG